>BDDC01000087.1:14806-59903 GCA_001662425.1 Chlamydomonas sphaeroides | reverse complement strand
CCAGGGGCGCCCGCAAGGACCCCGAGTCCCGGCCCAGCCCGCGTTACCGCAGTGACGCGTTACCGCAGGGACGCGACAGCCAGTGCAGCGACGTCGTTGTCGTATGCAGCGGCAGCTCGCAGCACCCGCCGACGCTCGCTCTAGGAAACCCATGCGAACAACACAACTCGACCCTGTCACAGCACGCCCGCGGCACACGCGTAGACGTACCTACGAACGATGGGAGCACCGGCAGCAGGGCAGCAGGGAGGCAGGCAAGAGGGTCAGTAGGCGAAGTCGGCGCACCGCACGGCGGCGCACCAAGGGCAGCAAGCAGGCAGGTCACACGCTACACGCGGCGGCGGTCGGCGGGTGCTGCGTCTGTGGAGGGAGAGAGCTGGGCAGGGCGAGGGAGACGTGAAGAGGACAGGAGAAGTACGACAGCATGGGCAGGGGACGGAAGGCAAGTGGAAGGCGTGCGCACGCGCGCGCGTAACGACATCGTGCAGAACGGCCGTGCGTGGAGGGGCAGTGCGCGTGTGTGATGCCGGCGGCACGCGGACTTGCAAGAGTTCCCCGCCGGTGCCGCCGGGCGAGGCCCCACCGCGGCGGGGGGTGTTCCCCGCCGCAGGGAAATGCCAACGCAAGAGTGCGTGTCGTGGCGGGTGCAGGGTCCAGGGTGACCCCCGGGGCCCGCGAGTGCGCGGGGCGTGCTGGGGGTGGTGAGATGCGTTAACTGAGCGCGTGGCAGGTTGCATATCACCTGGGCTGCCGTCGCCGTCCGCGCCGAGAGACGCTGCGGGGTTGCCGCCTCCAGCAGCATCGCCACCGTGTGTGTGTGGGGGGGGGGGCAGCAGGTCGCCATGGATCTAGACGGACGCATGGGGTTGTAGTGGGTCGGATGCATGGGGGCATGGGGCCACAGCGCTTGCCACAGCCCCAACGCCGGGCTGGCTGGCTGGCGGGCGGAGCCGCTGTGGGGGCCCTGCGCTGCAGCAGGGCGTTCGGCTGCTCGGCTAATTACACCTGACGGGAGCAAACACGAAAGGGTTGCGTCGCGCTGCGGTGCTTTCCTCGACATGTTTGTGTCCTCTCCCCCTCCGCGCCTCCGCCACCCACCTCCCTCTCCGCCTTTTCGCCGCCCACCCACCTCTGCGGCAGCTACGGCACCTACAACCAGGTCCTGGAGGGCAGCGTGTCCGCGAACGGGGGCTACAACTCGTTCTTCTACGAGGTGGGACCCAGGGCTTGAGGCTGCAGGGTCTGACACCCTGTAACCCGGTAACCTGACCCTAAACCCAACTCGTTCTTCTAGGTGGGGCCAGCACCCAGGGCCGAGTAGGACCCTGACCCAACACGCACGGCTCAGGGCCGGCCGGCGGCGGTTCGCAGCCTGCTCACGGCCACGTCTGCTCCCGGACCCACCCGCGTGCCCCATCGCCGGTTCCCAGTGCAGTCGTGTGGCCCCGGCCTTGACGCCCCAAAACCCCTGCCATACTTCCTCCGTGCAGTCGTACGGCGTCTGCGACGTGCCCGTGAGCAAGGACTGCCTGGCTACCATGGCAATGGACCTCTGCCTGGCGGCGGCACTGGCGGCGCTGGGCGTGGTGCCCGGCGGCGGCGTGCCGTCGGCGGCGCCGCCGGCCGCTGACGACGGCGACTCGGTCGTGCGCCTGGCAGTGGGCTTGGGCGTGGGCCTGGGAGGTGCGGCGCGAGGGCTGGGGCCACGGAGAAGTAGACGGGAGGGGGACGCGAGGAAAGGGATGTGCTGCGACAGGGCTGCGGCCGTGCCGACGACTGTGGCGAAGCCGGCGGCGGGTTCCCGGGCCCAGCAGAAGGGCCGCCGTGCGGCTGCAGCTGCCAGTTCACGTGGCCGCATGGCCCATTGTCCCATACCCAGGAGCACTGCTGCTGGCGGTGGCTGCGTTCGCGGGATACGCGCTGTGGCGTACCGCCGCCAGTCGCCGCCGCCGTGAGGCCGCTAATGCCGCCGGCGCCAAGCCCGGCGACGCGTCCTACCGATCCACCACGCCCGGCGGCGGCGCCGGCAGCACCACGCCCAGCGCCGGCGCGCTGTTGGACTCCGACAAGGCCGCCGCCGGCGTCGCGATCACGGTCGCGGGGCTGCCCGCGGCGCCGCGGTCCAGCTCCCGCCAGAACGGCGGCGGCCGAAAGGCGGGCAGCGGCGGCGAGCCGGCCAGCGGCGAGGACATGGCGCTGACGACGGAGGACAGCGGCAGCCCCAGCGTCAGCGGCAGCGCGCTAACGCTGGAGGGCTCGGCGCTGACGATGGTGCAGCGGCCCGACGGCAACACCGTGCCGGAAGGTGAGCGGCCGCCGTTGACACCGCCGCGGCCGGCGCCGTCACTCCTCCCCCTGGCGCCTGCAAACGAGTCCAGACGCGAGCTCCGCCTGCGCCCCAGCCCTGGTCCATCCCCAGCCCTGCGCCAGCTCCCTGTGTGCTGCTGCCGCCCCCTTCCCGCCCCTGCTGCTGCTGCTGCTGCGTGCGGCCGCCCAGGCCTGGGCGAGGTGGAGGCGGCCCGGCAGCACCTGCTGGCCAACGTGGCCAAGGGCAGGGCGGGCCGCTCGGCGCCGCTGGAGGTCCGCATCCTGGCGCTGCTGGGCCAGGTGGGCGCCGAGGGCCGGGGCAGGCAGGGCGGGGCGGAGGGGGAGGCAGCTGGCCCGCACGGTGGAGCGCGGCAGTGCCCAACGCCTGGCGCTCCCTGCTGCCCCCTCGCTGCTACCCCGCAGGGCTCGTTCGGCAAGGTGTACAAGGGCATCTGGTGCGCACCTGGGAGCTTGGGCCCCGCGTGCCGCTCCGCTGCTGCCGGGTGCCCGGAAGCTGGACGCCCCACCCCCTCGCTCAACGCTCCCGCCTCTCGCCCCGGTCCTCCTCCGCCCTCCTGCCCCCCAACTGCTCTCCCAACCGCAGGCAGGGCACCCTGGTGGCCCTGAAGGCGCAGGTGCTGCCGCCCTCGCTCAGCGGCGACGCGCGGCGGCGGCAGATGGCGGTGGTGGAGGCGGCCATCAGCAGCGCCATCAACCACCCCGCCATCGTGCAGACGTACTGCTACTCCTTCAGGCCCATCCGCGACACGATTGGCAGGACCGTGCCAGTGTGAGTGCCTTTGGAGGGGGAGGAGAGGGGTGTGCGCTTAAGGGATGGCGAGCGCGCGGGTGAAGGAGTGCCCTTGCGGGCAGGGCAGCGGAGTAGCTGCAGCCGGGCATGCGATGCTGTCACCGGCGGTGTTTGCCGCTCGCGCCCGATGCTGGCGCCGGCTGCCCTTGCGCGAGGATAGGCGGGCCCTGCCGGGCGACTGGACCACCGCCCTCCCTGACGGTATTCTATTTCTGCGCCTCACTGCCTCGTTGCCACTGCCTACCTCACTGCCTCATTGCCACTGCCTACCTCACTGCCTCACTTCTGCTTCTGCGCCTCACTGCCTCACTGCCCCGTTGCCGGTGCCCGCCGCATGCAGTAAGCCGCCGCGCGAGACGCCGCGGCCCATCCCCGAGGAGCCAGCGGGGGCGGAGCTGGAGGGTGCGTCGCTTCGGGATCGGAGCGGTCGGGGCAGCCGGCAGGGAGGCAGGGATACTAGGAGAGTTCAGGCAGGAAGGCGGGGAGAAAGGCGGCGGCATGCTCCTGCCGTCACACCACCGCCAGGCCCTGAACCACGTGCACCCCGCCCGCCCGGCAGGCGACGGCGCGGAGGAAGGCGCCGCATGCGCCGACGTCGACGCCGGCCAGGACGCGGGCGACGAGGGGCACGACTATGGGCACGAGCTGCTGCTGGTGCTCGAGTGAGTGGAGACCCGGGGCCGACCGGGTGACGCCAGCGCTGCGTCCGTCGCCGCCCCTGTTCCACCGTCGGCCGCGGGCTGGAGGGCAGGCCGCGGCACGAGGCCGACACGGGTCGTGCATGCGCCACGTGACCTGCGAGCAGCGCAGCGGGTCGTTGAGACCCGGGGTCCGGGGTCGAGACGGCGCTGGCCTGGTGCGGCGGCCGTGTGTGAGCTCCTGATCCAAAGCCGCAAGACTACTTGAGTTTGCTGCATCCCCACGCGTCCTGCCGCTCTCTGCTTGCCTGTCGCCCCAGGTACTGCGACGCCGGCTCGCTGCGCGCGGGGCTGGACAAGGGCCTCTTCCACCGCGGCCGGCCCTGGCCCTGGGACTGGCGGCACGCGCTGCAGGTGGGCGGGCCGCTCCGCTCCACCCGCCACCGCCGACCATGTGTGGCTCGCATGATGAGCCTGTTCACGATGTTGGATGATGGCCGTGCCTGGCTGCTCCCGTGCCGCCGGCTGCAGACGCAGGCCAACGCGCAGCACGCCAAGGGCGCGCTCGGCCCCAACTCAGGCGCCGCCGCCGCCGGCAGCCCCGCGGCCGCCGCGGCCAGGGCCCCGCCGGCCGGCGGCGTGCCCGAGGACCTGTCCTGGCGCCCCGTCGTGACACACAGCGGCGACCGCCGCGGCGGCGGCCCCGGCGGGGTTGCCGCGGGCACGTCCGGCGGCAGCACCGCGGCGCCGCATCCTGGGGAGATGCTGGAGCGGCTGCTGGAGGCGGCGGCCATTGGGCTGCCGCCACCGGCCAACACGCCGGCCACGGGCGACACGCCAGGGCCCGACAGCGCTCGGACGGGCGACGGCGCCGGCAGCGCCGGCGGCCCGGCTCGGGGGAGCGCGGAGGTGCCGTCCGCCATGGCGGCGGCGGGGGCCGTCCAGGATGCTGTGCAGGGTGCGCCGGGGTTGTGGTTGGAGGGCAAGGGGGCAGGCTTATAGCAACACGCCTGCGGCGCGCCAACGCCAGGTACTGCACCTGACCTGACGTGACCTGACCTGACCTGGCCTGGCCTGGCCTGACTTCACGTGCCCCCACCCGGTCGCTGCACCGTGCAGGCGCGATGCGCATGCTGGCGACCGGAGCTAGCTCGGCCTTGGGGCCGCCGCCCGGCGCCACTGCCAGCGCCTTCAACGGGCTATCCGGCGGCGGCGGCGTCTCGGGCCTCGGCCCCAGCGGCACGCTGGCCGGTGCGCCCACCGCCGCCAGCTCGTACGTGTCCTCCGCCTTCACCACCACCACCACCAACGCCGACAATGCCGCCGCCGCGGCCGCGGCCGACCGCCTTGCCATGATGTGAGGCTGGGGACATTTGGGAGGCGAGCGGCTGGGTGCTGGGGTGCTGCTGGGGCCGGTGCTGCCGACGGACCGGGTCGCTGGTTGGTGCTGCCCGGAGCTCGGCCCGGCCCGGTCCGCAGCTCCTTTGTGTGGCAGTCGCAACTGCCACAGCCGGTCGGCTCCTGCGTCAGCAAGCCTCATGCGGGGCGCCCTTACGCCCTGGGGTCAAACACTCCCTATCTCGCCTTCCCCCGCGCCACAGGTACCTGCTGCAGCAGGCCGCTACGGCCGCGGCCGCCGCCGCCTCCAATGGCGACCCAGGCGCCGGCGGCTACGCCCGAGCCCTGGCGGACATGGTCACAGCCAGCGGCTTTGCCAGTGGCTACGGTGCCAGCATGATTGGCATGGACACGAGCCGCCTGCAGCAGCCCGACGGCAGCTCTGCCGGCGGCGGCATCTCCCTGGCGGCGACGTCGGCGCTCATGTCGGCGGCGCTGCAAGGCCTGCTGGCCCAGTCCGGCACCGGCGGCGCCGCCGCCAGCGACACGTTAGTGGTGCCGCCGCCGCCGCTGCTGAGGGGTTCGCCAGCGGTTGAGGCCGGCGGCGGAGGCGGAGGCGCGGCAGCAAGCCTGCTTTCGGTGGGCAGCGGCAGCATCGGCGCTGCAGCCGCCAAGGCAGGCGTGGTCGACGGCGGCGCGAGCCCGGCGCTCCGGTTAGGGCTGATGCTGGCGGTGGCGTCGGATGTGGCGTCCGGGCTGCTGCACCTCCACGCCCACGGTGTCGTACACGGGTACGGCAAATGCCATAAATGCCGCACGGCTGGATCGCGGTTGCACGTTGAGGCTGGCCCGCTTCACCTGCCCACAGCCGCAACTCCTGGCCTGACCCTGTGCGCCTGCCCTCTCGCCGCCACCTCATGCTCCCTCAACCCAGAGACGTCAAGGCCAGCAACGTGCTCCTCAAGCAGATTGTTGTAACGGACACATGGGAGGCGGCCGGCCGCGCGCTCGACGGAGCCTCGACCGTCGGCGCCGTTGGGCTCACGACCACCGCCAGCGCCGGCCTCAGCGGCACCGCCAGCGCCGGCGCGTGCGGCAGCGGCAGTGACCCGCCCGCGCGGCCGCCGACGGCGCTGTGCAGCCAGGGGTTGGAGGCGGCGGGCACGGTTGGAGGCGGCCCGAGGCTGGGCATCTGCGCCAAGGTGCGGCCCGCGCCGTACCGTACCGTACCGGCCTGCATCTGGGTGCGTGGAGTCGAGTCGATCGTTTCGCGTTGCACCGTGTGTGCGGTTTGGGGTCGGGTGGAGGCAGGGGTGCCACAGGAGGCCCCGCACCTCATGCGCGGCGTCGTGCTCGGGGCGTTGGCATGTCCCGCCATCGCATACGCCAACCATGCCATGGCGCTGCCCTGCTGGCACTAACCCAAGAATCCGACGCACCCCCACTCCACCTCCACCAGGTGTCGGACTTCGGGCTGTCCACGCTGCTGTCGCTGGCCAACACCGAGTCGCATATCAGCGCAACCACCGCCGCCGGGTCGTTGTCGCACATGAGCCCAGGTGGGTGGCCGCCGTTGCAGGTGGGAATGGGTAACTATGCCTTGACGCACCAGCACATGAGCCACATGGGCCCGTGGGTCGCACATGAGCCCAGGTGGGCCAGACAGCCTGCCAGACAGCCTACGGTGCCACATTGACAGGGGACTGGGCCGCGCGCCTGGGGCCACCAGCAGGAGAACCCCCAGCCGCGAGCCCAGGCCGCTGACGCCGCCCGCCCTTGCGCGCTGCCTTGCCGTCTGCCGCGCCTTGCCTCCCCCAACGCTCAGAGCTGCTGCTGTGCGGCCACGTGAGCAAGGCGGTGGACGTGTACGGTAAGCGACCAGCCTGCGACATCTCGCGGACGGGGCCGGCGCACTTGGGGCTCTTCCTCTGCACATCAGAGCACCTCTCGGCCTTGCACCTCGGCCGCCCGCGCGGCCTGATCCTTGCCTTGGTACCTGTTCCGCGGCGCTGCCTCCCTGAAGAACTGCCGTGCCCTGGTCCCGCCTCCCGGCCCCCACCTCGCAGCCTTCGGCGTGCTGCTCTTTGAGCTCTTCACCGGCGAGCGAGCCTGGGAGGGCATGCCGCGCGCCCTGCTTCCAGCCCGGGTGAGCTCCCCCTGACTCCCAGCCTCAACCGCTATCCCACCTTCGACCAACGGCGCTCGGGCCGCTGCGTCGCACGCGCAGCTCGCCCCGCGGCTGCGCCCCAGCCCCTCCGCGCACCTCTCTTCACGCTGTGCGCCGCTCCTACGTCCTGCCCCAGGTGGCGCTCGAGGGCTGGCGGCCCGTGCTGCCGCCCCACACGCCGCCCGAGCTGCGGCAGCTGGTGGAGCGCTGCTGGCACGCGGACCCCACCAAGCGGCCCACATTTGAGGAAATCCTGGCGCAGCTCCGGGTGGGTGGGGGCTGCCGGGGCGCCTCCGCCGGAGCCCGGTGCCCGAGCCGAACCCCATCCTCGCTGCGGCCGTCGCAACTGGACGTATGCGTCCGGCCGGCCCATGGGCGCTTGTCAGGAAGCGCCCCGTGCTGAGATCGTGGTTGTGGAGCACCCGCTGCGGCTGCCTACCGCGCGCACTCGGTCCCCTGTCCTTGCCGTACCGCATTCCGCCGTGTGGCCTGCCGCTGCCGCCTCGCGCCCACCCCGCAGGCCATGCGCGACGCGGCAGTGGCGACGGGGCAGCCGGAGTGGGTGCCAGTGCCGCACCCGCAGGTCAGCCTGCGAACGAACGAACGAACGTCGCAGCGGTGGCGGCGCTCGCTGGGCCCATGTCCGGGCCCGTGTGGGTCGCGCCCCGTGCACTCTGGCACCCCGCCGCGCGCTGTTGCGCGTCGCGCGGCTCCTCTGCCACGGGCTCCAGTCCATGACCCATGCCCCAAGCGCCCGCCTGCTGCTGCATACGAACGCTGAGCGCCCCTTACGCCTGCCGGGTCCACTGCGCCGCACCGCGTCGCGCTCACGTGCACGCTGAGCGCCCCTTGCGCCCGACCGGGTCCACTGCCCCGCAGACCGCGTTCCTGCAGGAGCTGCTGCGGCGCAAGGAGAACATGCGCCAGGAAGGCGGCGAGCAGCAGCCAGGGGCGCAGCACGCCGGCGGCCAGCACCCGGCGCCCGCCAGCGGAGAGCCGCCGCGGCACGCGGCCACGCAGGGCGGCGCAGGCGCGGCCGCGCCGCCTCGCACGGGCCAGCCCCACTCGGGCTGAGCTGACTACCGCACGCCCGGCATCAACTTGAATGGGAGCCCGCGCGGCAGCAGCTTTGTATTCATTACAAGTGCCGTTCGGTCTCGTGGTGGGATCGCGGAGGGTGGCGCCGTGCTGGGCGTTTCGCTTTCCTGGGAAGCGGGCCGGGGGTGCCGCAAAGGCACGAGAACGCGCGGGTCTCGCTGGCACCGTTGCGGCTGTGGCTAGAGTAATATGTGGTCGAATGAATGCATCGGCGCCGTCCTCCACTCCGGACGACGGGGTTGCGGCGATTGGTCCCTGGCGCGGCGCGTCCCGTGTCTGGGCGGTGCCACCGCAGCCGCGATTGCATTGGGGCCAATGTCTGGGTGCATCGATGTGTGGGTCTGTACGAGGCCGCGCGGCGGAGCGGGATGCGCCCTCCTATACGGTACGGCCGCCTCGTGACCGGCCGCGAGGCGCGCCCCTCTTGCCGGTCAGCTGGTCGGATGTGGTGTGTGGGTGCGGCATGGCCGGCTGTGCTCGACGGCTCGGCCTTGGCGCGGGCGTGGAGCGGGAGCAGGGGCACGGGGCGAGGGATGCGTGGCGGCTGCTGGAGGAGCTGCCCGCGTGGGGCGGATGCGGTACGGTAGGGTAGCTGTCGGCCCCCACCTTGCTCGACAATGCTGCATGGGTGATTCGTGATTGCGTTACGTATGTCGACTCGGAAGGGTGTGGCTGCGGCGGGCTGCATGGGTGTCTTCCGTGCGCGCCGACGCGCCTTGCATGCTGTGGCGTGGGTGTCTTCGGTACGTGGCGCGTGGTGGTGTTGTGGCCGTTTCGCGAGCTTCATGTGGTGCGCGTGGCGGCCGCGACAACGGGCGTGGCGCACAGGGTACCCAACCATGCTGGCCCATCCTTTAGGACGCAAACGACCTCGCACAGCGCCATCACGGTGCTGTTCTGCGACATCCAGGTGCGTCGGGCAGCAGGGGCCATGGCGCAAGGCGGCTCCAGGAGTGGGCATGGCGATGCGCCGGCTCCACGCCTGGAGGCCCGTGCTGCCGGCGCTCGCCGCCCGCATTGGGTCATACGTGTGTGGTGTGTCATTGGGTCATACGTGGATGGTGTGTCTGTTCGTGAGCCGGCCGCGTCGAGCCCTGGAAGGCTGCTGTGCGGTGCGTGCATGTGCAAGGGGACACGGGCCTGGTGGTGGTGAGTCGCGCGACATGGGGTTGTGTTGCGTGGCCAGAAGCGTGGGGGAGGCGCCTGGTGTGGCGGGGGGCTGGGGAGGCGCAGCGGCGGCGGTTGGGTCCGTGGCTTGAACGGATGTCGTTGGGCAAGAGAGCCGGGTCCGGAGTTAGCGGCATTGAGGCATCTGGACCGGCAGTGAATCGAGGAGCAACCTCTGGCCCGTGACCGCAGGCCGTTTGGGATTGTGAAGTAGGCGGACCGCTGGGCCTCTTGGCAGGCCGCCATGATAAGCTGTGCCGGTGTGTGTGCGCAGCCGCACTACGTCGCGAGCCTCGGCAATAAGGCGCCGCTGCCACGTAGGAAACCGTTTGGGGCAGCATAGCTGGCATTGGCAAGTGATGCATCTTGCATTGTAAACCTTTTGCAACAGCGCCCCACCGTGCCGGCCCGTTGCGTCCTAGCTGTTGACGGGCCAGCCCCCAGCCGTCGTCGAGCCCTGCGCTTTGGGCAATTCGCTGCCAGGGGTGAACCACCACAGCGTCTCCAATATGCATGGATGACATCCACAATCAGGCACTACCGGTACTCCATGCGTCCTGACCGCCGCGGCCCCTCGCCAACGCCCATGTAAGCCACCAAACGCACCATTCATGCCCTTGGCCTGAGCGCATGGCCTCACCGCCCACCGCCACAGTCCTCCTGCACCCCAGCCCCAACCTAGCCGTCCCCAAGCCGCCCGCACCTCTCCTTGCCAACGCGCCCACCCCAGCCCCAGCTTCTTCCTATCGCCCCAGCCCCAGCCCCAGCCTCGGTCCCGGTCCCATCTCTCCTCGGGCTCACGAGCTGGAGCCGCTGCCCGCGATGTAGCCCCACAGGCCGCCGCCGCCCTTCTTGGCGGCCGCCGCCGCCTCCGCCTCCTTTGCCGCGCGCCGGTAGCGCTCCAGCTCCTTCTCCAGCTCGCCCATCTGGCCCAGCTTGGACTGGAGAGAGCGTTGGGGTTCAGGGAGCGTGGGGCAGGAGCGGGGTTTGATGCGCGGCAGGGCTGATGGAGGCGGTGGGCGGAGCCACTGCCGAGTGCTTGGTACGCAGGTAGGATGATAAGCAGGAGCGGTGAAGCGGCGTCACCACGCAACGGGCGCCGTTCTTGGCCGCGGCTTCAAGGTAGGCCTGGCAGTTTCACGAGCGCAGGGGGCTGCTTCTCACACGGCATCCCACGGCCCGACCGCCGATGACCCCGGCGCTGCCGCCCCCGAACCGTACGCAACGCCGCCCGCTGACACGCCGTGCCGCCCGTCTGCTTGCCCACCTGCAGCTCCGCGCTCTGCGCCTCAAGCTTGAGCACCTTGGCCTGCTCCCCGCCCAGCGCCGAGCGAGACTCCTCCAGCGCCTTGGGAGAGGGAGCATCGGGTGCAGCCAACAGGGGAAGGAGTTGGGGCAGCGCCGCCCCAGGAGCGGCGCAGGTCGGCGCGGCCCCGCAGGGGCGCGGTGCGGGTGGGCGCAGCGGCGTGCGGCGCTGCATGCGGCGGCGGCGGCGGCGGCGGCAGCGCGGGCGCCTCCCTACCTTGTTGGCGTCGGCGGCGGCCTGCTGCGCGGCGGCGAGCTGCTTCCGCAGCAGCGCCAGCTCGTGCGCCACGCCCTGCGAGCCGGAGGGGGCGGGCGTCAGGCAGCCAGCAGGGGTGCCGGTCGGCTCCTCCGGGGCGGCTAGTGCGTGCGCAACACGCATCCTAGGAACCCCCATCGTGCAGCAGCAGCACGGTGCGGTGTGCCGGCGAGCCTGCGTCGCGGCCCCTGGCGGCGCCCCACCTCCTTGGCCGCCGCGCTGTCCCGGATAGCGCTCTCCGCCTCCCGCCGCGCGCCCTCCAGCTGGGCCTTGAGCTCCGCCACCTCCTTGCGCAGCTCCGCAATCACCGCCACCGACGGGTCCACCGGTGGCGGCGGCGCCGGCGCCGGCTTGGCCGGCGCCGCCGGCGCGGCCTCGGCCGGCTTGGCGGCGGCGGCCGCGCCGTTGGCAGCGGCCGGCGCCGCCGGCGCGGGCTTGGACGCCTCGACGCGCGAGGCGGCGGCGGCGGACGCGCCGGACAGCAACGCGGCGGCGCCCTCGGGCGCGAGGTACAGGGACACCGTGTTCTGGTACTTGCCTGCGGGCAGGAAAGCAGGCCGCGGCACAGGGGGCTCATGGGTCTGCCGGCGGCAGCTCCCAGACCACTGCGGCGGCCTTGCATGGCGCAGGGCCGACTGACGGGCGGGCTTTCCTGCACGTTGCACGCTTGCGCCCCGCCCCGCCCTGCCCCGCCGCGGCATCACTTGCCGTTGTAGCCGCCGAAAGCCAGCAGCAGGCGCTGCTCGGGCAGGGCCACCAGGCTGATGCCCTCGCTGGACAGGGGCTCGCGCAGGGCCACCTGGGCATGGGTGGGGGTTGACAGAGGTAGCGGGGGCAGGGGGTCGGGTCGTCATCGTCGGCAGGGCGTGCACTCGGCGGTAAGGAGCAGGAACCAGGAGCGCCGCTGCGGCAGAGGACAGAGGCGCGGCAGCGGCAGGGCGCAAGCGCCGAGGGCCGGCCCCACGCGACGGGGCGCACACAGGGCCACGGAGTATGTCCGGCGCCGCAGCAGTAGCGCTGCATGGGGCGCGGGTGGGTGCAGCAGCCCCACCCCCCCCACCACCACCACACGCACCGTGGACACGACGTGCCAGGTGGCGGTCCCCGACTCGACCAGCGAGGCCAGGTCAGCAGCCAACAAGTCGGCGCAGCCCTGGGGAGGGATGGAGGAAGGGCGGGAAGGAGGCCGAGGGAGTGAGCAAACTAGCCTTGCAAGCGCCTAGCGACAAGTTCGGGCCCCGCGGAAGACGGTGGGCGGGCTGGGCCCGGCTGCCCAGCCGCCACCGCTGCAGCGCGCCGCAGGAGGTGCAGCCGCCGCACTCGCCTTGACGTTGTTTCCGCCGCCCACAATGTACCACACGTCGCCCAGGATGGCGCCCGAGTGGCCCGCGCGCGGAGAGATCTTGGCGCCAGCCTGCGGGATGCGCCAGCGGCCAGGGCAGGGAAGCGAGAGGGTTTGACGCCCGCCGATGTGCGTTGCCCGTGGCCCGCGGCATGGCGTGCTCTGACGTACGGAACCCCGAGCAAGGGTCCCGGCGGCGGTGGCGTGCGCGCACCTGGCCCGGCTGGCTCCACGTCAGCTCGCGCGTGTCCAGGACGTGCATGTCGTTGAAGCAGGTGGCCACGGAGCCGCCTGGGGGAAGGGGGCAGGTGCAGGAGCAGGAATGGGGTGTGGTGTGGTGAGTGGGCTGGCCCAAGCCACCTGGGCATGGTGTGCAAGATGTGGCCACGGGGCGGCCAAGGGGCAGGAAGGCAGGAGCAGGGGAGCGCGCAAGCGGGGCATAGGAACGCGTGGATGCAGAGGTGGGCAGCCCTTGTCCGGATGGTGGAGGGGACTCAGGGCCCTAGCCCTGAACCAGGGGCCCACTCGCGCCCTCGCCCAGCGCTCCCGGCCCTCGCGCACCTCCAAAGATGAGCACGTAGCGGTCGCGGAAGGCCGCCGCGCAGCAGGCCGAGCGCGGAGGCGGCGCCTTGCCGCCCACCTGCGGACGCAAGCAGCGCCAGGGGCGAGGGGGCCAGGCAGGCAGGAGGTAGTGGGGAGCAGGGCCCCGCGCAGCGACGAGACCGGGCGCCAAGCCCCTCATCCGTGCGACCATGCAGAGTCGCCTCTCCCCAGGCCTGCTTGCCGCAGGGCTGTGCTGGCCCCAGGGCGGCCGACAGCACCGTGTCCTCCGGCGCCTTGCTGGCTGGCGCCCTGCGGCGCGCAGCCCGACGCCCTGACCCGTGAGCCGGAGATTCTCTAGGTGGCATTGCTGCAAGGTGGAATTGCTGCAAGGAACAGCGCGCTGCGCGAGCCCTGCAAACCAGCGCCCGCGCGCCAGAGCTTCTCCAGGTGGAGCGACAGATTTCGGCAGCGCCCTGATAACAGGTTCCGGCTGCACCCTGAGACATGCCCATCTCCCCGTCCTCCTCACCTCGGGGCTGCTCCAGGTGAGGGTGGTGAGATCAAGCACGTGCACGTCCGCCAGCGCCCGCCGGCCCGAGTCCTCGCCGCCAAACACCCACAGCCGGCCGCCCACCAGCACCGCCTGCGCGGCCGGCCAGGGGGCACGCGGGCGAGGAGCGGCGGTGGTGAGAGCACGGCAGCCCGCAGCGGCGCCAGTAAAGAACCCAGGCGGCGCCCCACCGGCTCACCGCGTGCCCCCCTCGGGCGACGGGCGGCGTGCCCGAGGTGGTGGCCACCGTCACGGTGCGGGCGGCGGGGTCGATGACCCGCAGCACCAAGCTGGCCGGGCCCTTGACCTGGGGCGGTGGCGGGGGACGAGAGGGAACACAG
Source organism: Chlamydomonas sphaeroides (assembly GCA_001662425.1). Taxonomy (NCBI): domain Eukaryota; kingdom Viridiplantae; phylum Chlorophyta; class Chlorophyceae; order Chlamydomonadales; family Chlamydomonadaceae; genus Chlamydomonas; species Chlamydomonas sphaeroides. The sequence continues at coordinate 46,040 of BDDC01000087.1, read as the reverse complement.
GGGTGGTGGACCACGTGGCAACCTCGGAAGCGAGCCGCGGCACGCGTCGAAGCAGCCCGTGGCAAACGAGTCGAGGCGTCAATGTCCGGTGTGGTTGGAGGCAGGCGCGCAGCCGACATGAGCCGGGCCTGTCGACCGGCTGGCACGACTGGGGGGTGCAAGGACGGCCTATCGCCTGCCCCCCGACCGTTGCCGGACCCTGACGTCCATGTGCTCGCGTGCGGCCGACGCAGCCGGTGCACAACCATGCCGCGGCCCTCGCTTGGCGCCGGACATCGGCTGCCGGGACCTAGTGCTGCCTGGCCGCTGCTCTGCCACAGCTGCGCTGCACCTTGGTGTGGCCGCCCAGGCAGTAGATCTTGCCGTTCCAGGCCGTCGCGCTGTGCCCCGCCGTGGGCGGGAATGCGGGGCCGCTGCGGGGCAGGGTCGCGGCAGCCCACGGCGCGTCAGCGTCAGCGGAGCACCCACACCCGCAGAGGCCCTGCTGCTACCACAGCAGCAGAGCTAGGCCCCAGCAGGGGCTGCTCCTCGCGCCGCCCTCCCTGCGGACCTACCTGCTCGCCGGCGGCGCAGCCGGGCCCGCGGGGGTGAGGTGCAGGTGGCTCCAGGTGCTGGTCGCCAGCTCCAGGGCCCAGAAGTCCGACAGGTAGCGCCCGGCTGCAGGGCGCGCGCACGCATCGACGGGCACGGACCAGGTCGTATGCGGGTCCGTACCCACCACCCAGCGGCCACGTGGCACCCCACGCACCGCAACTGCCGCCCAGCACCCAGCACCGTGCAACGCCTGCCCAGTGCGGGGCCCTGCCCACCTCCGCGGGCGCGACCCAGGTGCCCCACGCACCGTAGTTGCCCCCCAGCATGTACAGGGAGCCGCCCACCACGGCCGCCGCCGCCTCGTAGCGCGGCACGGGCCGCTTGCTGTGGGCGCCGCCGTCCAGCTGCGTCCACATGCCCAACTGTGCGCGCTCCGCCACGGACCGCGCCGCGGGCGCCTCGGCTGCGGGATGCACACGGGGCCACCATCGACGATGACCGCGTCAAGAGCTTCCCAGGTACAGGGACGAGGGTTTGGGGGATGGGCCGCAGCATGACGCAGCATGGTGCGCTTGCAACCTGGCGCACGATGCAGTGCAGGGACCTGCGGCCGCGGCATGCCGTGTGGTGGCGGGCGGCGGCGTGGGGCGGGCGCGGAGAGGCTCGTACCCGCCGCCTCTGTCTCGCCGCCGGCGTTGGCCTCCGCCTGCTGCAGCAGCTGGAACCAGGTCGGCTGGTCCTCGTCCAGTGCCTTCACGAACAGCCGCATCGCCTCCATCTGGCTCATCTTGCCCAGCTCCTGCAAGGGCGGCCACCAAGGGGCCGGCGATTGTCAGCGTGCTGTGAGCAGGGGCGGGAAGGCTGTGGAGAGGCTTGTGCATCGCCTGGCGCAGGCGGGCGCAGCGAGCAGGTACCTTCCAGCCCTGCCACTTGTGCTGCTCCGTAGTGTGGAAGCCCCAAGGCTTGGGCGTGTTGTTGGGTCCCACGGTGGCTTGTTGGTTCAGAGCGTACAGCAGGAGTTCATTTTCCTGCGCAAACGGCTTGGTGCCTGATTGGGGCGGCGGGGACAGGTTCAGGCGTCGGGCGCTGTGCGACGGGGGTGCGTGTCCTGTGGGGGCTGACGGCAGCTGAGCACGAGGGGTTCCAACTGGCGCCAGTGCCCTAACGCACTTTGGCACATGGGCCAGGATGGCCGTGAAAGGCTTGCAACGTGGCCGCGGCAGCGCGATGCCGGTCATGCCTGTTGCATTCGGGTCCGGGTGCACCTTTGGCCGCGTACCTGGCGGGCGCAGCTTCCAGAAGCGTGCAGCTACGTGGAACCGCTCCGGGTAGGGTGGCAGCTGCGCGGCCATTCCTGGCCTGCGATCGACAAGCCTCGCGGTCTACTGAACAGCGCGCAGGCGATGCAAGCAAGAATGCAGCAGTGTTGCGTATGTGGAGTTTGGTATCAAGCAAGTGCACTATGATTTCCAGCTGCGCGATCAAGCTGTTGACCGACAGAGGTGCGTGTGTCGTGTTTGCAATACACTGATTTTGTTGTTGAGTATTTATACTTGTAGAACGTTACCTCGGGTGTAGGCTAGGTTGGCAGCTCTCCGCGAGCGACTTTGGGCGACATTGGTCGACGTTGAGTGCTTACAAGGCGCCATCGACTCGACGACAACACCGAATACTCCATCGCTTTCATAATTATGGCGCTTGCCGCGAGCCTATCTCGGCCACGAGCCGTCGCGACCTCGCGGCCTTCGTGCGCTCGCGCACGCCTGCCTGCGGTGCGCTGCCTCGCGTCGCCTGAAGGCCAAGCACCGCAGCCGGAGGAGGCCGAGCAGCTGGAGCGGCCATCGTCATCTTCTGGCGCGAGCACGGGCGCTGGCTCGGCGCTCGGGAAAAGCCTCACCGGTGTGTCTTGGACTCGCTCCGTGGGCTCGAGGGCGATCTAAGTTGGTGTGCGGGCGTCGCGGGCCCCGACAGTCCCCAACCATGCCGCGTGCCGCATGGCCCGGGGAAGGCCTCAGCCAACGACACGGTGGCGCCACAGACGGCGACCACGGCTCTCTTGTGCGCGTGCCGAACAGAGTATGCGGCTTCATTGATCTAAACCCCGCTAGGGTTTTGTCTCGGACAGCTTCCGAAACCGGCGCTCCCGCCGTGGAAGCCCGCGCGGAAGCCCAGCCCGTGCACCCACACCGACACACCACATGGGTGTTGCACGGTTGTTGTCCTTTTGGCCGGACCGTGCGACTACGAATGCAACACCCTGTGCCGCTGCCCACTGCCTGCACCTCGCACCCGATCGCCGCAACCTGCCCCCGTGTGCGCACCCGCAGAGCTGTCAAAGGGTAATGGCCGCGTGGCTGGCTCCTCCAACCTCCTACTTTGGGGAGAGGACGACGAGACCTGGAAGCGGCTGGACAAGAAGGTGGGGAGGAGGTCAGCAGGCACCACCCAAAGACTCCGTGTGCTCGACAGACGATACGGTGGCCCTTGCAGTGCACGGCCCCTTGTGTGGGACAAGGACGAGCGTGCTGTGGTGGCATTTCAGCACCCTGCGCACCGCCCTTTGCTACCCTGGTTGCCCGTTTTCGCTGCCGGCGAGCCACAGCCCGGGGCGCCAGGCTTGGCCGCCGCCCACTCTGCCCTGCTCAGCACGCAGTGCCCGTAGCACCTCTGGCCCAGTCTTCTGGCAAGCCCTCGGTTGTCCCCCGTGTGCTGCGTGTGCTGCGTGTGCTGCTTGCCATGCGGCTACTGGGGCGCAGGTCAACAAGTACCCCCTGCAGCGCAGGTAGGATGCCATCGGTGCCTTGTGGCCTCGTGCCTGGTTTGCCCAGCCATATGGCCCCCTGACCGCGAACGATCACCCCCAGCAGCGTGGATGCGCCGCGGCACCACCGGCTGATGCTAGCGGCGTACCGTGCAGCCACCTCATCGCAGCATGCTGGGCCGCCGAGGCCCGGCTGTCAGGAGTGAAATCCTGGCGTCTGTCGTTGTTCAGTTGGAGCATTTCGTCCTGTTTGCGTAGTCTCTAAAAGGCGTGCCTCAACACAGCGCGCAAGGGTTGCGGACCGCATTGCTTCGCTGCTGGAGCTGAAAACGCTCGCCGCAGTCGGTCGTGCGGTGGCTGACCCAGCGCGCTACGCCGCTCCCTGCCCTGCCCGCAGCTTCACGGCCATCGGCACCGGCGGGCAGGAATTCCGCACTGCCATGGTGGGCACGCTGCCATGGCCCCGCGTTGGTGGTGGCATGAGCTCGCGCCGCAAAGGCTAACCATGGCCGCACAGTCCGGACTCAGTCCCCGGCTGCCGGCAGCGAGTGCCCGTGGTCGGTGTCCTGCCGACCGGCCTCCACGCAGCCCCGGCACGGAGTGGAGCCGGAGCCTCTATGCCCGCGCGTTCCGGCGCCTGACGCCCTGCCGACCGCCCGGTCGACCGCCCTGCTGCCCAACTCCAGGTGGCTGCGGTTTCGTCGGTGGTAGGCTCCGTGCACACCGAGTGCGTCAGCGAGCGCCACTCCAGCGGCAACAAGTACATCTCGGTACGGCAGGGTTTGGGGGCTTGGGAGCGGCACCATGGAGGATAGGCCCGGCATGGAGGGGCGGCAGGGCGAACCTGAGGCAGCAGGGGCAGGGAGCGGCAGCTGGCAGCTAGCAGCTAGCAGCTAGCAGCTAGCAGCTAGCAGCTAGCAGCTAGCAGGCAAGGTGGGGCAGGGGCGCGGTGGCCAGGCCGCTGCACGCAGCCCGTCTGCGCGGGCCGCTTCGAGCCGCCTCCTGCGGCAGGCCCTGACGCGGCTGTAACCCGTGTTGCGGCCGCGCGCTTTGGTATCTGTGCCCACAGGTGACTGTGGGGCCGGTGTGGGTGGAGAACGGCGACCAGGTGGGCCGGCCAGTGCTCGTATTCAAGTCGACCAAGTTCACGGTTTCGATGGGGGTGTACCGTCGACGCATCAATGAAATCAATACGCGTCGCGTGGCTGCAGCGAGGGGGGGACAGGGGGCCGAGGAAGCGGGGCTGCAGCCAGGGGGGGCCGGGGCGCCAGCGGCGCCTGGGCACTGCCAGAGCGCCGCCCCTGAGTCCCTGCCCCCTTGTGCCGTCCGGCACCGGTGACCTACAGATCGTCCGCGTCTACGCCAACATGAGTGAGTCACTTGAAGGAGGCTGGGATGGGCTAGGGAGCTGGGCTGGGCCCTCGTGCCGGGTGGCGCGGCTTGTGCGCATGCGCATTGCCGCATGTCGTCGCTTCTGCGCCCCGGGTGGCCGTGGGCTGCTGACTGCTGACCCATCGCGATTGCGCCCTGTGCCGTGCAGAGTCGGACTCCCGGATCAAGTACCTTATTTAAGTAGGACATTTGGGGCGCGAAACAGGTGTGCGGAACAGGTGCTCGGCGGCATCGCAAGACTCGATGGCGGCGGGCTGGGCGGCGTGATAACGCCTGGAAGCAGAGGCCGAGGCAGGCAGTAGCATGCAGCAGCAGGAGCAGGAGGTGCAGCGTGCAGGGGCACGTTTGGGTGTCAGGGCCGCTCGCTGTCACGGCTCAGAGGTTGGCCTTAAGCTCGGGCGCCGCAGGCAGCCTGCTGGCAAGTGCAGTCAGCGGCCCGCGTGGGGGCGTACGGGTTATGTCGGGTGGGTGCTCCCGGCTGTACCTGCTTGCTCGGTGATGACGCTCGTCGGCGCCATGTGCGCCGTGCTGGTGCGGAATGGCCGGGGTATTGATGCGAGGTGGACCGGATGCATGGCGGCGACTTGTGGCCGTCTGCACGACTCATGTCGGGTGCTGCCGAAGCGTATGCGCACGTAATCCGGACTTGAGGACGCGGCCCAGACGGCCGTTGCTCGCGGATGCTGGCGGTTGTCGGGGCCTGGAGAGGCGGGAGGCATGCAGCCGGGCGGCAGTCCTGGGACATGCCTCTACCGAGAGCGTGTGTAAGCGCTGAGCTCGGTGCAGTTGATGGAGTCGTGGCTGCTGGGTGACCCCCGGGCCAAGGCAGACGTGACCCCGGGGTCGGGGCGCGTCGTGCCTCCCAGCCGGCAGACGGCCACAGAGACACCCACACACACACAACGACAGCGAGCAGGCCAACGTCACGATGCTGCGGCCCCTCAGCTGGCTGGTCCCGGGCCTGCCGCTCAGCGCCAGTGGCACCTCCGTATGGGACCTGCTGTGGGACCTGCTGTTAGACCTGTGTCCGCGGCCTACGCAGCACCGCACCACACGGGAGGGCGGGCTGTTCCTGGCCGGCCGGCTGGGCATGGTGCCGCTGGCGCGGCTGCTGTGGGACTTGATGCGGGCGCAGCCCATGAAAGATGGAAAAAGCCCATCCTGTCCCACGCCTCCGCCGTCAGGCCCGCCGTGGCCACGCAGGACAGCGACCGCGTGATGTGCGCCATGCCCAGGAAGCCTGCTGCTCGAGGCCTTCGTGCAGCACAGCCTCGTGTTCGCGCCCGGCAGCGCGGCGCTGTCATGCGACCCGCCGGCGGCCATGCACCTGCATGCGCCTGCGCTTGGGGGCGGCAGCCTCTGGCGACATCCTGCGGCAGGGCGCCACCAGAGGGCGCGGCAGGTTTGTTGCCCGCGGCTCCCGCTTCTCTGTCCTGCCGCGCGTTTGCCGGGCCTGGTGGCGCGGCTGGACTGTTGGACCCATGCTTTGCGCTCTCACCAAGAGGTAGGACCCTCTTTGCCTCCTGGGCGCCACCGGGCAGGTTGAGCTGCGGCCGCGGACCGACCACGACGGCGGCAGGAGGTGCCGCAACCTGCCAGCGGACCCCCTCAACATGTTTGGCTGGATAACGCGCAGTTACGCGCTCAGGTACGCTGCACAGCCGCACTCCTGTCTTCGGCCTTGTGGCCTGCCTGCCGTCACCTTTCATCCCAGACTACGCAGGATATATCGATGGATTCACGTTTTCGCAGGTTACAGATACTCCTTTTGTGACTTCGTTCTAGTTTATCATAAACCTGGGTTCGGACGGTGGCGGCGTGCTCCCGACGGGTGTGCTAGGCGGCCCCCCCTCCAGCGAGAGAGCGCCGCTCGTCAGCGACGTGGTGGCTCAGGCGGTGGCGGAGGACCAGTCAGCTGCGGCAGGGCTTTTTACTCTGAAACCAGCGTGCAAGTCATTGAAGGATACATTAGACAACCGGCAGGGCTTGGCCTCGGCCCAGGCGCCGCCGCCTGCTGCGCGCCGCCTGCTGCGGTTTGCCGTGTGCGGACGCTGGACTGCACCCGCTGCGCCGGCGGCCGCGGCCGCGGCGAGTCGCCGCGCACTGAGCCTACGTCCGCTAGGGTATGGGCGGCAGGGGCAGGCTCTTCCCTGGCTAGTAGGGTGGTGGTGATGTGTGTTTGCGACCAAGCGTCCCTGGAGCGTCCCTTCTCGGCTTAGATACTCGCCGTCGCGCCACACCAACCACAGGCTCAGCAGTGCGGCGGTCCGTGCTCTTCACGCGCCGCGTCGTCGCACACACGCGCGCACTTCGTCATGGCCCGCCCCCGCTCGGCCGCATGGCACGTGGCTTCACGTATATCGCTACAACATGCCACTCAAGCAGCTACGTAGCTGGCCCCAAAGCAACCCTCACGACCGCTCTTCACACTAAAAAACAGACGAAGTCAAGAACCTGTACGCTGTGCGGCCTACCGCCCAGCAGGTGCCTGCTGCGGCAGCGCACATCGCGACCTGCACGCAGCTCCGCCAGCCCTCAGCCGGCGCCACAGCCGGCGCCGCCCTGCCTCAGTGCTCCCCGCAGTGTGCAGACCGAACCGTGCGCAGTATCAAAACCCGAGTTAGTATGACCGTGCGGTGTGCAGCTCACGCAGGCCGCTCTCCCGCCGCCGCTCTCTGCACTCGATAGCGTGGTCCTTGTTGTGTCACAGCCGCCGCGCCTACAGCTTACTGCACAAGCCGTGTTATGCTCACCCGACGGCCGAGACGGCGACGGCCCCAGCTCCTGCGCCCATCGCCCCACACCCCTGCTGCTGTCCTGCCTGCGCCGGCCGCCCAGCGCAGGTCAGTCGGGCGCCCCGGCCCCCCTCTCACGGCTGCTGCTAGCCTGCAGCCCGGCGCGGGGCGGCCGAAGCCCGCCAGACGGCACGCTTCAGCCGAGCGCTGAGGCCCCAGCTCGCGCCTGCTGCTGTCCAGCGCCCCGGCCCGGGCCCCCGGCCCCAGCCCCAGCCCCGGCTCAGTCGAAGGCGGGCACGATGCTCATCGCGCCCAGGCCGCGGCGGTCGAAGCTCCGCCGCTCCACCGCCCACACCTGCACAGGCAGGGGCCCACCCGACCAAAGTCAGGCAGCAGCGGCAGCCCTCGTGCTCGTTGCCAATGCCGCACACGCCGCCTGCTGAAGCCCCTGCTCCTGCCGCTGCGTCGTTTCCCTCCCCCTGTCCGTGTCTGGCGACAGCCGCCGCCGCCGCCGCCCGCCCCACCGCACCTGGTCCGGCCGGCTGCTCACGGACACCCGACGCAGCGTGCCGGTGCGGTTGACCCAAGCCCGCATGGCCGGGCCGGCGGTGGGCCGCGAGTGCACGCCCTGCTGCGCCAGCGTGGTGAGCGAGGTGCGCGAGGGGCCGCCGTGGGCCGCGGCGCCGCCCAGCGTCGAGCCGTCGAGGGCGCCCGGCGGCGGCGGCGCGTCCATGCCCTGGGTGGGTTGGGATGGGTTGGGATGGAACGGGTTGGGATGGGTTGGGATGGGACACACGCAGCCGGTGAGCACACCCTGCCATGCCGCAGCCCCGGCATCATAGGACTTGAGATTTGGGGCCGTATTTGGTACGGCAGGTGTCGTGGTCTACGCCGGCGACCGCACCTGGCCGCAGCTCGGGCACACGCAGCGCTGGCAGCCGGAGCAGGAGAGCAGCGAGCCGGGCGCCGGCGGCGGGGTCTGGGCGAACGCCGCCTGCGCCTGGCTGCTCGCCGCCGCAAAGGCGGAGCCTGCGAAGCGGAAGCAGCGGTGCGCGCGCGCTCGTCAGCCGCCCGCGTGCTCATTGCCCGCCGCGCAGCGGGCGCAGCTGCAGCTGGGGTTGCAAGCAGCGCTCAGACCCACCGAGGCCGCCTGCGCCTCCGCCCGCGGTATGCGGCGAGCCGATGCTGCCGTACATGGACGACGACCCGGGCACGGCCGCGACCCCCAGCTCGAAACCCGGCTCGCCCGGCGCCGACCGCTCCGAGTGGGCGCGCGTCAGCGCGGGGTTTGGCGGCCCAGCCGGTCCGGCCGCGCCCGCCGGCGCGCCCCCGGTGTTGCTGGTGCGGTTAGTGGCGGCCATCGCCTGGCGCACCACCTGCGCCGTGGCCTGCTCGCGCTCGGCGGGGCTCTGGCGGGCGGTGCAGCGCGCGAGCAGCTCCTCCAGCACCGGCTGCAGCGTGCCCTCCTCGGCAGTCGACTGCGGGGCCCCGGGTTGGGAGCGGGGCGGGTTGGGCGGAAGGGGCACGGGCGGTAGGTGGACCCGGGGTGGGCGGGGGCGGTGGGGAGCCGAGGGAGGGTCGGAGCAGCACGGCGGCGGCGGCAGCGCGGTCAGGGGCGGTGAGCACAGCCCCCGGGCGGCAGGGTCACGGCAGGGCCCAGCGGCACCGGGGCCGACGAGGCAAGGCCGCCCGTCGCCACCATGGACGACAGCAGGCCGAGGGACGAGGGCTTGATGGCCAGGGGCCCGCTTGCAGCGCGGCACAGGCGGGTTGCAGCCATGCCCAAAACAGCAGCCTGCCCCGTTGCGGTGCTGCGGCCCATAGCTTGCCGCGCCCTGTGTCGCAACCTGCGTGGCTGCGCCCTCCGGCGGCACGCACCGTGAAGAGGGCCTGGACCAGGTCCGCGGCCTCTTCAGGCGGCGTGCGGTCGGGCTGCAGGGGGCGGCAGGAGCAGGGAGCAGGCACCGGGTAGGGGAAAGAGTGGCGAAAGGGCCCATCGCCATGTCAAATGTACGCTGCTAGAGCCCATCCGCAGCAGTGCTCGACCGCCCAATTTGGCTACAATGGTACGTGACAACTATGGACGGCATGCTCACGACAATGTCAAGTTGAAACCTAGCCTGAGCACCTAGATGCCGTAGCTGCCGGCCGCGCACCTGCTGCAGGTGCTTGACGATGACCGCCGTCATCTCGCACCAGTGCTCGTCGCCGCTGCGGGGCGCAGTGCCACGTCAGCCGTCAGCAGCCGCAGCAACTCCCGCCCCCCGCCCCGCGCGTGGGAAACGCGCCGCCACAGCACCCTGTGCACGAAACCCACCGCCCCTCCGCCTCCCATATCCCGTCTTCTCCTCGTGAAACCCACCTCCAACCCGCGACACAAACCCATAGCACCTCCCCTTCCTCCCTCCCCCCTCTCCCCATTACGCCCACATGTCGCCGTTGTAGTCGAACACCGCCTTGAACTTGACGTACTCTGCCGCCAGCACGCCGATGGCCGGGTACATGCGCATGAGCGGGTACAGCTCACCGATGGTGATGCCCCACAGCCGGCAGGGCGTCACGGTGCGGAGCGTCCAGGGGCGCACCCTGCGGCAGGGGAGGGTGTTCCAGTGTTAGGTACAACAGAACCCACACGCGGTGTACCGAGGCAGTAGCGAACTCGTACACCAACTCCGACCCAAAAGGGCAGGAGGGGAGCAGCATGGGGGAGTGTCAGGCCAGCAGGAGGCGGCGCGAGGACGGCGGACGGCGGCTAGGCCAGGTTCACGCACACGCGCACACACGCGCGAGGACCGTGGGCTCACGCAGCTACGCGCTCACGCAGCTGCGCGCTCGCAGCGGCTGCCTGGCGCCGCTGCCCGACCCGGATCCCGACCGCACCTGCACGCCTCGATCACATCGCCCAGCAGCACGCTCTCGCCCAGCAGCCGCGGCGTGTCACCCCCGTCAATGAGGATCTTCTCCTCCCTGCCGAAGCAACCAGATGCCAGGCGGGGGCGTTAGGTGCAGCGGGAAGGGCAGCTATCCCGTATCCCCCGCCCGTCGCCTGCACAACCCAGCACGGCACCGTCTGCGCCCAGGCCGGGGAGACCCGACATCATGAGCAAGAAATGCGACAGGAACCTAGGACCCATGATGGTGGCTTCTGCTGTCCCCTAGCCAGCGCGCTGACCATGGCACCTCCCCTACCCCAGCCCCCGCCCTTCGCGCCCCCCCGCCCGGCCTCACTTGTAGCGCACCGCCTGCACGACGCCCTCATGCAGGATCCAGAAGCAGTCCGCCACATCGCCCTGCTGACACAGGTCCTCGCCTGGGCGGGGGCGGGGAGGTGCACAGCGTGCAGGGCGTTGGTGGCCCCGGTAGCCCAAGTGCCCCACGCGTCGGCCCGGCGGTCGTTTTGCAGCAGGGCCGGACGGACGGGGGTGCCGCCGGACGGGTCAGGGGCAACGCGAGCAGGGCCGTGGGCCAGGGGCAGGTATGCCAGCGCAGGGCGCTATGGGGTGGCGCTGTCATCGGCGAGTTGCCAGCAGTGCCGACGATAGTGTAGCTTACCGGCGGGTAACCGCACTGGCCGCATGTTGTCTGATAGCAGCATCTGGGGGTAAATCGAAAGCGGGGGCGAGGGCGAAGCGAGTTGTGTTCCAGCAGGGCTTCAAGACTCGCGGCATGCAACGTACCGCCGTGATGCCGTCCACCCGCTGCCGCCTCTTTCCACCGGTCGCTGCCGGCCTCTTCCACTCCACACCAAGCCCCCACCTGGATGTCCTCTGGCAGCTCCATGAGGATGTGGCACTGACTGATGAGCGGCAGCGACATGGACCGAGCCACCTTGGCTTTGAGTCGCGAAGGCAGTTGCGCCATGACGGCAGCGTCCACCGTGTCCTCCTCCGTGCGCCCGTACTTGTCGGCGTAGAAGTTCTGCGGTGGGGTGGGCAAGGGTTCGGCAGGGTTGACACACCGCTCAGTCCGGACGACATTAGGTCCACGTAAGCCGCATGCTGGTATAGGAGGCGGGCAGGGCTGTGATTCCGCTGGAGTGACCTTGGGCCTGTTGGCTTCGGGCATGCGCCGCCATCATGGCACGCCGGCGGAGAGCCCCGCCAAGTGCCACGCCTAGTCGCCGCTGCCAGACCACGGCCAGGGCCGACAACCCTTCACGCCTACCTCCGCCCTCGTCATCTCGTGCCGATTCTAAGCAAGACATAGACAATCCAACTCTTCCGACTCCATCGACTCTACCGACAAGCATGCGAGCATTGGCCCACCTGGACCTGCTTGCACAGCTCCTCCGGCAGCGAGCGGTGCTCGGCCCACTCCATGACGTGCAGGATTTTGCGCCGCGACTCGTACGCCTGGCCGTGGGCGTGCGGCAGACGGCAGGGCGCGGTGCAAGGGAGGTTGAGGTTGAGGTTGAGATTGAGGTCAAGGTTGAGGTTTGAGGTTGGGCTTGGGCTTGAACTTGAGCTTGAACGACACGCACAGGACGGCGGCCGGCGGCGACGGGGCGGCACCGTGCGCGGGCGGGCCCAGCGGCTGCCACAGCCACCGGGCGCGTGCCCAGCTCGTGCGCCGCCCCACGCGCCAGCGCCCTCGTGCCCCGTGACCTGCGACGCTCAGCAGCCCGCCTGACACCCCTTCCAAGCCCCTCCCCTCCAGCCCCTCCGCACCGTGTGCGCCTCCTGGGTCGCCCGCGCCAGCGCGTTACCGATGGACGCCACCAGCACCCCAAACATCACCATGCCGCCCAACATAGCCACGTTGGCAACCACCTGGACGTTGACGGTTGACGGTTAGCGATTGGGCAAAGGCGGGTTGGAAGGCGTGCGGTTGGGGGGGCGGTTGGGGCGCGCCGCATGCCCGGGCTCCCGCCCCAAGCGGGTCAGGCGCCGGCCCCACTCGACGCTGGTAGCGCACCTGCTCGGGTATGGCCCGAGGGGTGTAGTCTCCAAAGCCCGTGGTGGTGGTCTGACGGCGGCGGGCGGGGAAGGAGGAAGGGGGCACGGGGAGGGGTCGGCGGGAAGGGCAGGGTTAGTGACACGGTCGCCGAAGCCCGTGGTGGTGGTCTGAGGGCGCCGATGGCCTTGCATCCTCATCCTCGTCAACCAAGACGGGGCGGAATCACCCATGATGCTTTGCCCTGGCAGCTTGCCCCCCGACACCGTCGAACGTGCCACGCCCACAGCCCCTCCCTGCTGGGCCTTGCGAGCCAAGGGCCGAAGCAGCCACGCTGCCGAGCCTCTGCGCACGAAACCGCGTTGACACCATGAAACCCACGGCTGCCCCCACCCCCACCCCCGCAAGGTCACGGCCGGCTAGCCCCTCCAGGGCCTCAACGGCCCCCGCCCAGTCCACCCACCGCCACGATCATCCAGTATACGGCTGAGTACCACTGGTAGGCGGACGAGGCGTTGACCACGTCGCCCCAGGCTATGGACGTCATCCAGCTGTTCTCGTAGCCCTGGGGCCGGGGATACCCGGGGAAAGGGGAACGGAGGCACGGAGGCGGCGCCGTGTGGAGGTGCCGCTGCGGACCAGCCAGCCCCCGCAGGCCTGGGAGGCAGATGTGGGTGGGCTGGGGCGGACGGCGCGATGGCGGCAGGACGGGTCGCGGGGTGGGAAGAGGCAGACATTGTGAAGACAGGCGCTGGGGGCACGCGCCGCTGCACACCTCAAAATAGGCGCACAGCACCATGATGCAGGCGAGCAGGTTGATGGCCACCGCCAGCTGGTAGGCCAGGAACAGCGAGTAGATGACGGTCACGGACAGCGCGCGGCCCAGCGTGGAGTCGCGGAAGCGGCCCGACAGCGAGTCCATGTACACCACCTGGGGCCGGGGCGGGGGAGGGAGGGAGGGAGGGGAGGGGGAGTTGAAGGTTCGTGCCTGCCTCAGGACTGTGGCCGACAGTGAGTCCCTGATCAAGGAGAGCCGTGTCGCGGGTAAGCGCACAACCAGCGGGGAGGGATGGGCAGAGGAGGGCAGGGCAGGGCAGGGAGGGGTGCCTAGCCAGGCATGCACGTGCCGCGTCCGCCCCCGCGTCCGCCGGTGCGGCCGCTCCCCTGGTGCTGCTTACCATGCGCAGCAGGTCGAGCCACGAACCCGGCCCCCTTGCCCCCTCCCCCTCCTCCCGGCCCCCTCGCCTCCCGGCGCACCTTGGTGATGCTGACCAGGCGCACCATGCGCAGCAGGCGCAGCAGGCTGAGGCAGTTGACCCAGGACTTGGTCAGCCGGATGTCGCCCGCCAGCACCACCACCAGGTACACGAAGGGCACCGAGGCGATGAAGTCCAGCCAGAAGCGGGGCGAGGTCGAGTACAGCCAGGCCACCAGGCGCCCGTCCACCACGGTGCGCTTGCGGAAGGCGTGCGTAGCCACCAGCCCGATCTGTAGGCATGGCCGGGTGCGCGTTGGTCATGTGAGGACAGTCGATAGGTTAGACATGTGGCTAAGTTGGTCAAGTCGCCAGCTCCTTAAACCCCCGGGTCCGTTGGCCGAGTGTGACCCTCGACCTTCGCGAGCCGCAGCATTCGCATCGCCGTGTAGCAGCACAGCGGTTCGCAACCGGACAGGCACATTTAGCAGTTGTCGCGAGGCCAGTCGACAAACAGTAGACGGCCGACCAACAAGTCGGCGACGTCGAAACTCCGCGTCGGTCTACGACAGCACGCGCGACCACGTTCTCCAACGAGCTGGCCGCGCTGCTGCGCGCCGCGGCTGAGCCCCCACGCGAGCTGCCCGCCCGCCCCTGCCCGCAACGCAGCAAGCGCTACGCCCCTTGCCGCGCACTCCTGCGGTCCTCCGAGCCCGCGGCGCCCCGCCCCCAATGTAGGACGGCGTGGCGATGGCTCCTCAGGCGGCACGCTCACACAGCGAGCAGCTCCGGGGCCGGGCCCGTGTGCCAGCGCCGGGTGCCCCGCTCCGCGCATGGCAGCTAGCACGCCTCACTCCTGGCACCTCTCTCGACCCCCCGCACCTGGAAACCCAGCAGCACGTTGAGGAAGTACAGCATGCCGCCCACCAGGTCGCTGACCGTACACCCGGACGACAGCCTGCCGTACTCTTCTGTACAGAAGGCCACCTGCGGCGGGAGCGCGGCGCAGGGCGCGTGTGCACCGTGCCACCAATGCACGGCAGCACGGCATGGCATGCACCAGTACGCCACGCGCGCATGCGGATATAGCACCAGCGCATCGCTTACATTCATGGGCACCCAGAAGGCGGTGTAGATGAGGTCGAGCAGCAGGATCATGAGCGTCCACAGGATGGCGAACGGGTTGTACGGGCTGATCACGGGCAGGCCGAAGATGGAGCGGCGCCTGCGAGTACGTAGGGAGCACGGCACGGCAAAGGTGTCACGGCAGGACCAGCGGGCAGCGGCGCGACAGCCGCAGCGGGCACCCTGGGACTCGTGCTGGGGCCGCGCATGCTGCGGACTCTGCCCTTGGGACCCCACTCGTGCGCTGCGCCTCAACGCCTTGCGCCCAACACGACACTCACGGGTCCTTCTCCACAGGCTGCCGCGCGCGGCCCGCCTCCGCCTGGCCCTGCTGCCGCGCGTCGTCCTCCTCGTCCTCCTCGCGCGCGGTGGCCAGAGCCGAGGCGCGGTGGAAGTCCGATATGCCCGCATAGCCGGTCCTGGAGCCAGCGGGTAACAACGCCGCGACGGAAGGGAGCAGGGGGCAGCAGGTCGGCTTGCTTGCGGTGTCTCAGCGGCGAGCAGCCCGCTTGGCCCTCCCGCGGGCACTCGCGCCAACCCTGTGGCTGCCGGCCCCCGCGCACCGCCAGAACTGGCCCTCCGCCGCCGCAACGCCCGATGCAGCGAGCAGCTTGTCCCAGGCCCCGGACCCAATGTCCACATGCCGGGCCAGCAGCGCCACTAAACCCTGGTCCTCTGGAGGCCGGCAAGGGGGCGGGCGGGAAATACGCCGGGAGGGAGGCAGGCGGGTTAGTGCCGCGGGTGACGCGGCGTGGCATTGCAGGCATTGACGGCGGAGCACAGATGCTTTTGCCACACGGCGGGCAGCGATGGCAGCGGCCCGCCAACAGTGAGGAGCGACCCGCGGGGCCGCACGGTCCGACCGGAGCAGGGCGAGCCGCAGCACGGCCGGCTGCCGTCAGCTCTAGCATCCGACTTGCGTGGGTGCAGTGCTGGCAGCCAGGCTTGCTGCCAGTGCGGCTACCATGCTCGTCGCTGAGGCCGGCGACCCAGTGGTGAGGCATGGCGCAGCGCTGCGCGTAGCACACATCAAAGCAGCAGCACGCGCACTAGAGCCTGGGCCTCGCGGGGCCGCCTCCCGGCTCTTGGCTGTCCAACTGCAAACCCCGAACGCAGGTGGAAGCTGCGCCTGCGAACCGCCCGCAATCCTCCAGCCACGCATACGCTGGTGGCCGGCTGCGCGAGGAGGGGCCGTCCTCACGCGGCGACACGCAGAGCGCGGCCCGTCCCGTACCGCAGCTCCGCGCCTTCTTAAGGGGCTCACCCTCGTTAACGTACTCCTGCTCCTTGCCGCTGGTCACCAACGTCTCGCTGAGCCATTTTGCCTGCAGCTTGCCCATGTCCACTAGATGCTTGCCGCTGGCCTGCAGCTTGTGGACCAGGCTGGTGCGCGACAGCCCGCCCGACAGCGGCTGGCTCTGCAGCCGACTGGAAGACGAGCGGTAGCGGGTTGACATGGTGTTGACGTTTGGCAGCGAGGGCGGCGGAGGCGAGGGCGCCGTGACGGGGACCGGGGAGGCCGGCGTGCCTGAGCTGCTGATGTTGCCGCTGCCAAACGTGCCCAGCACAATGCGGGTGAAGGTGCTGGCGCGCTGCGGTGGCGGTGCCGGCTTGGACCCCGCATGGCCAGAGTTTGTAGGCAAGCTGCCATCCTCCGGCACGGGCCGGAGCTCGACGGAGGTGCGCCGGTTCTGGGAGGTGTGCTGTGGTGTAGTGGCGAAGGGCAGTGGGCGCAGCAAGTGGCTTGGAAAATGGCACAGGCGGGGTATGGTGGCGTGGGCGAGAGGGCCGGGGACAGGTTGGAGCAGCGAGGGCCTGGTAGCTTCGGTGATGCAAGGCATGCAGCGCGAGGCGACTTGGTTCCGTGCACGCTGCCGATACTGTGGCTCTGCAGCGCGCCTGCCGGGCTGTCCTTTTTGCTTGGCTGCACGTGGTCATCGGAAGACGGCCGCAGGTAGACCGCACCAGCTAGCCTAAACATGTAATAAATCGTGCTGTAGCAAGAGCTCAGGTGCCTGCAAGTTCGCGACGAGGGATGCGTTCGGCGACCGCCTATCAAGCTCACCATAGTGGGCCGTTGCTAGCGTGTGGCCTTCATCTCAAGGACGTGAGGCTCACGGGTCGGAGCCAGCCGCTCCAGAGCCGAACAGGCGACGGCATGCTTGCCCTCCTCGCAACCAACTCCGTGTACAACTACGCCTGCAATTCAACTTGCCTATCTATTTCGCCTTGGAATCAGCGGTATTTGGATGACTAGCACTAGGCACTGGACGCGGACGTGTTTCTACGAACAGGGGCACCGATGAACGAGAGCGTGCTGTGGTGGCCGTGTATGTTGCTTTCGCGTTGTGTGAATGTTGCGACGTGATCGCCCGCTGCGTGCCATACCCGGGCGAACCCGTGCAACCTACTGACACCCCCGCGCCTGCCCCTGTAACTTGAGCTGCTTCACGCTGCGCAACGCAACTACCGGGTCGGGCGAGAACTAAAGGCTGCCCTGGCGCCCGAGTTCCACTGGCCAGAGCCGCTTGGCGTACCGTGTGGCTCGTTCTCGTCGTCTCCTTCCTAAAACTCTCAGCCATAGGCTGCGCTACAACCACGCGCACTAGGCCTGGTACTGGCAAGCCGCACCTAGCTGAATGTGGCGTTACAGGCATTGAGCTCGTGGTGTTGACAGCACCCCATCACCAGGCTGCAGTGCTACGCCATCGCAATCGCCACCGCCACCGCCACGCACGGCAACATCGTTCGCCACCATCGCCCCAGAACCTTGCGGCTGCCCACCCACCCACACCACAAACTCGTTCGGGGACTTTTATTCAGACACGAACATACTGCCGCAACTACTGGCGGGCAGTGCCCTGCTGCTGCCGCGCCTGCTGCCGCGCCTGCTGCTGCCGGCCCTGCTTCCGCTGCACGTCGCGCGCCTCGGCCGCCGTGTCGAAGTCGCCCTGAAACATGTCGGCGAAGGGGTCGGGGAACACCTGCGGCTGCTCGTCCGGGTCCTCGAACTCGTCCTCGTCCTCGTATTCGTCCTCGTCGTACTCCCCCTCCTCGCCCTCGCCCTCCCCAGCGTCTTGCTCGCCTGCAGCAAGGGGCGTTGCGCGGCAGCAGTTTTGCAGCCGCATTCATAGCAGTCCAGGCTGGGGAGAGCAATGCCGCGCCGTCAACGCGGTCCCGGCAAGCCAGGACCCAGGCTGCAGTCACCGCATGGCCACATGCCCATGGTCGGCTCACACTATCCCGCCTGCCTGCCTGCAGGCCAGGTCTCCGGTGCTGCCTGGCTCCCTGTAACACAGGCCACAGCCTGCTTGCTAAGCATGAAAACAGGCCCCTCGGCGCCTGCCGGGCCTGCTGCAGCGGCTTTGGCGCCGCCCCTTCCCCGCATGCCCCTGCCCACCTTCCGCCTCGCCGCTGGCGCCCGGCGCGGTCCCCTGCGATGGCGCAGCCAGGGGGACAGGGCAGTGGGCAGCAGCTTTGGCGCCAGCCTGCAGAGCAGCACCGCGCACGGCCCGTGGGGTGTCCTTGCGGTCAGACCGTAAAGCAACAGCTGCGACCGCGACGCGGCCCGGACGCTGCAGGCGTCGCTGCAGCCACACAGACTCACATGGGCGAAGCCCGCACACCTCGTTCGCCTGCCGCAGAGCCCACTCGCCCTACCCTTGCCGCCCAGCCGAATCAGACCGTGACCTCCGCTCCACCTCCCGGCCCCATATCCAGTCCCCCGTCCCTGAGCGCCGCCCCCTCCCTGCTGTTAGCACGGCAACACATGCTTCTGCCAATTATACCCACCCCGGCACCCCCGCCCCCCGCCGCCTCTGGCCGCCACCCCACCCAATAAGCCCACCCCTTGCCTGCTCACCTCAATCTCCGCCCTGTCCTACCACCCTCTATAACCATCCCGCCTACCATGGCTTCGACCTCCGCCCCCACCCGTCCCAACCAGCCCATTGGCAGGCCCCTCGCCCCCTTACCTCGATCTCCGCCCGGTAGCGCTCCACGTCCTCCCGCCCGATGACGCGCGCCACCAGGTCCGCCTCCTCCTCGCTGTCGTCGTACACGAACCGCACCTGGCGGCACCAGGCGGCGGCGGGGCAAGCACATGGGGCCAGGAGGGCGTGTCGCGCTGCGGATGGCAGACGTGCAACGGGCGAAAGACTCCTGGCGGAGGCCGGGCTCCGTCGGCGGCGGGCGCGCGCCGCGCATGCAGCGGGGGGCGCAGCGGGGCCTCCGCCGGGCGGTGGTGCAGGGCGGGCGGCAGGGGGCTGTGGCTGCGGCTGTCGTCGCGTGCCACGCAAGACGCACCTCGGGCGTCAGCCGCAGCCGCACGCGCGCGCCGATGGAGCGGCGCACGTAGCTGGGGAGGAGGGGCGGGGCAGAGGCAGGGGTACGGGCGTGGCGGGGTGAGGGCGGGGCGTGAGGGCAGCGGGCGGGAGCGACGGGGCCCAGCTACATGGTGCCCGCCGGCCAGCCCTCACCGGCCACCCCGTTCCCTGCCGCCTCTCCGTATCTCCCTACCAAGCTCCCTGCCGTGCACCGCGGCCCCATCCTGCCACCTCCCTTTGCGGCTCGCGGCTGCGGGCGCCGCAGGCCCTCCCATGTCCTGCCCACCCTCCCTCCCCCTTCGCTGCTCACGGCTCCAGGCGCCGCAGGTTCTCCATCGCCACCTTCTTTCCGTAATCGTCCGAGTAGACCGATACGTAGACCTTGACCACCTGGGGTGATGACAGGGGCCGATGGGAGGTTGAGGAAGGGGTTAGCCGTGGTGCGGCGGGGTTAGTGTGGTTGTGCCGTGATCGTCCGAGCAGCCCTTGGCACGTACACCTTGACCACCTGGGGACGGCCACGGGCGTGAGTGTGTTCACCAGCACCCCTCGCCCACAGGAAACGCGCCGTGCTCAGCCCTGGCGTGCAGCACCGTGCAGCGCCCTCCCTGCAGGCCCCTCCCGAGCGTCCTGCCGCCGTCTCGTCCTGCCCCTCCCCCGCAGCGTACCCTTCCTCCCCTCCCCCTCCCCGTCCCCGGCTTCCTCCGCCCACCTGCAGGTCGTTGGACACGTATGTGTTGGTGATGGACGCCACCGCGGACAGCGTGTCGTCGCCCAGCTTGCGCTCGGGGCAGATGGCGGTCTGGATGACCTGGGGTGCAGAGGGGGTGGACCGCGAGGCAAGCGGAGATTCGGGTGGGGGCAGGCGACTGTCCAGATGACGTCAGATGCAGCAGATGCACGGCAGCAGGGGCGGCGTGGCGTGGGGCGCGGCGGCGTGGCGGTGTGACTGCCTGCCCCAGGACAGCCGGTGAAGGGAGCACGATTCGGGCCACACATGGGCGCAGGCCAGCCGGCCCATACGCCGTGGTGGCTCCGGCCTCGAGGCTCCCGCTCACCAGCGTCGCGCCGGCCAGTGAGTTACGCCAGAGCGCTCTGTTCCACAGGCCCCGCTCTCCGAGCAGGCGCGCCCGTGGCTCACCAATGCTCCCTATCCCGCAGGCCCCGCACCCCGACCGTGAGAGCAGGGGCCTCACCGGGTCGGTCACAAACATGTCCCCAATCTCGCGCTGTATCTGGCTGGACACCTTGGCCACGCGGCGGGGGTGCGCCTGCGCAGCGTCCCGTAAGCAAGGGGTACGGGGTGAGGGCGGACGTCAAGGCTGTCCGCCGTCAGGAGCGGCTGAGCACAACACGGCTGGGGGAAGCTTGCTGGGAGCGCGGTCGGCAGCCGCCGCCTCGCTGCGACCGGCCGTTGCGCCGGGTCCCAGCCGGCCGCTAGCGGAGGCGTGACGCCTCGCGGCTCTGGCACCAGGGAGCGGTAGCGTGCTATACATGGGCTCGCCAATGGTGGTGCACTTGGCTGCGGGCCGCTGGCCCGTACCGCGCGTGAGCATCGGAGCTCATGGGCGCTCGGGCTGGTCCTCGCGCTGCGGCGGCCACTTACCATGCACACGACCTCGAGGCGTGCGCTTCGGCTGCCCGCTGGCAGCTTGACCGACACAGCTATTGAAGGGGAGAGGGGAGAGAGTAGGGGGCGGAGGGGAGTTGGCGAGCTGTTGGCAGGGCTAAAGGACCAGCGCTACGGGGGCCGCCCCACGGCGACCGCCACAAACCACACGTGGCGTGCCGGCACCCGGCACACCGGGACGTGTCGCGCGACTGCGCTGGCGGAGACAGAACCCAGTACGTGCCTGACATGTCACGGCGTCCGCAGTAGGCCAGCGGCCGTGGCGGCGCCAAGGCTCCATCCGAGGAAGTCGACGGCTGCTTGCACGTCCTCATCCCCGCGCTTTGCAGACTACCTAAGCAATTCATTGCGCAGGCTCTCGGACCGGCCTGCTTTCAATTGACACTGTGAAGTATAATTGGTCGCCGGAATGCACAAGGGTTTCGCGTCGAGAAGAGGACGCACTTGAAAGACAGGCAGGCAGTGTTTCACGCAATCCCGTTTGTTGGGGCCTGGGTATGCTATTGTCGCGGCATGATGACCCCTGGGGCAGTCGGCAACGATCGCCCACCGAAGCCCACATGCGCTGCAACCTGCCGACGCGAAGAAAGCCTTAACTTTCGGTCTACTAGCAGGCGCGCCTTGCATTTTGCTTGACGCAAGCGACGTCGCTCTACTTGATCGCCCAATCAGTACGCTCGCTCTCTGACTGTGACCTGTGGTACTTAACTATTGTCTTATAGAGCTAGCACCATGCAGCGCACGGCGACGCGCCCGTCGATTGAGCGTCGCGGCACGCTTGCGCGCAGCGCGGTTCGCCCGGCAAGGCGCTGCGTGCTTGTACGCGCCGAGGATAGGCCAAGGCTGTACAAGGACAAGCCGGACGCGCCCAACACCATCAAGCTCTTCTCGCCTTCCAAGGTGTGTGCCAAATGCCACGAACCCCCTTCCCAGCCCCTGCTACACACGCTATACCACAACATCCCACTTGCGCCCTGCAGATCAACCTTTTCCTGCGGGTCATGCGCCGCCGCGAGGACGGCTACCACGATCTCGCGTCGCTGTTCCACGTGCGTACCATCGGGCCACCCCGGGTCTCGCCAGCACAGGCTTCTTGGCCTAGCCCGCACAGCGCCTTACTTGACGTCTCCCGGCCCCATACCTCGCGCTGAATCCTCCGGCCCCAAACCTGCCTGCGCACGCAGGTGATTGACCTGGGCGACGAGATGGAGTTCTCCACCAGCCCCTTCGCGCTGAGTGACACGCTGGAGTGCAGCGACCCCACCATCCCCTCCGACGACTCCAACCTGGTCATCAAGGTTCGCACTGATCCATGTGTGCTGGGCGCTGCATGGCGGGCGCGCATGCCCGAGCTTCGGTCCCGCCGGGCCTTGGTGGTGTGGGTGAAGCACCTGGAAGGGTACCGGGCCGCCGCCACGTGACACCAGCAGGCAACAGCACGCAGCAGCACCTGCACCAGGCCGCAGCCCGGGGGCACCGTACGCCTGCCGCCGCCAGCAGCAGCAGGCATGGCAGCAGCGGCACCGGCCCAGCTCGCCAGCCTGGTGCTGCGCCCTACAGCCGCAGCCACCCGACGGCAGTTGGAGCCACCGCAGCGGCCCAGCCGCATACCGCCAGCAGGAGCAGCGGCGCCTGTAACGGTCAACCGCAGCACCCTGCAGCCGCCGGCGTCAGGCGAGGGCTGCTGGCCGCGGCTTTGCTGAGCGTGATCCGCTGCAACCTCAGCCCCGACAGCAGCACCCCGTGCGGGCCGCTGCCGCGCCCCGTGGCCTCCGATGGAGGGCGGGCGCTGGCCCCGCCGTGGAAGGCATTGGCAGGGCGCTGGGGGGCTGGGGCATGGGGGGCTGGCGTGCAGCTGCCCCCTGCCGCGTGGCGCCATCGCCAATAGGGTGGAGGCTGCTGCGCAGCCTACCGCGAGCGGGCTGATCGACAGGGCCATGGCAGCATTGCAGCCAGTTCCGCCCCCATCTCCCAAGCCCTGTTGGGCTGTTGCCCCATCAAGCTGTAAACCTGTCTGTCCGCCACACGGTTGGCTCTAGCATCGAATATTATGATATTAATACCCACTTGGCTGGCTGCACCGCCAGGCGCTCAACCTGTACCGCCGCAAGACGCTGCAGTCCATGTTCTTCCACGTCAAGCTCAAGAAGCGCGTGCCGCATGGTACGGTACGGCGTCGCGTACGGCAGCACGTATGCTGCAAGTACGGAATGTACGGCACAAGCACGCACGTGCCGCGCTGTTGTTGCCCCCGGGTCTAGCATCGGGGCCTTGAGCTGCTGCCTTCCGCTGGCGCCCATCGCCCTGGCAGGTGCCGGCCTTGGCGGCGGCAGTGGCAACGCCGC
Organism: Chlamydomonas sphaeroides; assembly: GCA_001662425.1. NCBI lineage: Eukaryota > Viridiplantae > Chlorophyta > Chlorophyceae > Chlamydomonadales > Chlamydomonadaceae > Chlamydomonas > Chlamydomonas sphaeroides. Next base: position 23,105 of record BDDC01000087.1, on the reverse strand, counting down.
CACCACCCTGTACGCCGTGAACAAGTAAGCACGCGCTCGATTGGCGGCGCCAATGGCCAGCCATGGCGCCTGGGCTTGGGCCTGGCCGGTCGCGACGCCGCATAGCAGGCTGCCGGTGCCCCACGCCACTTCTGATGCCCGAAGCGGGGCTGTGCGTACGTCCCAACGACCGCCCCCTCCTCCATCCGCTCACAGGCTGTTGGGCGGCATTGCGGACAACGAGGACCTGCTGGCGTGGTCCGGCGAGATCGGCTCCGACATCTCGGTGTTCTTCTCCAACGGCGCCGCCTACTGCACCGGCCGCGGCGAGGTGGTGGAGGACGTGCCGCCGCCCGTGCCGCTGGACACGCCCATGCTGCTGGTGGGCAGCGCGGGCCTCATGTCATAGTGTGTTGTGATGTGCCGGTATGTTGTAGATTTGATTGACGTGCATGTCTACTGGCAATGGAGGAGGTGTCGCTGGGTGCGCCGCTTGCCGGCGTGGTTACGATGCGGGGTGGTCGCTGCGCCTCTGCACTGAGCCGGTGGCGAGGAAGCGGGCGGGCTGGGAGTGGGCGGCACTGGCAAGGCCACTCAGAGGCATTAGGGCTGAACGGAAGGGACGCCTTGGGCAGGGCCACACACGAACAGCTTGCGGGCTGAGACGGTGTTATCCTAGCGCCCACGCGCCTGCCTGTGCGGAACGCCCCGTGTATGCGGCCCGCCGCACGTTGCGGGGCCGGCCACTGCTTGCCTGCTGCGCCACTGCGCTAGCCAAGCACCCTCAGGCCGGCTTCTCACGGCTCCTGCCGCACCGCGCCGCCCCGCCCTGCCCTGCCGCAGGTCAAGCCGCCCGTGGGTCTGTCCACGCCGCGCATCTTCAAGTCGCTCGACCTGGACCGCCGCTCCACCGCCGACCCGCGGGCGCTGCTGTCCGACATCGCGGCCGCGCAGGGCGTGGACCAGGCGGCTGCCGTGAACGACCTGGAGCAGCCCGCCTTCGACAAGTGAGTAGCTTGGTGTACCAACGTCACGTCATACGTGAAGCCCGGCGCAGCCCGCCTTCGTCACCACACAGCTGCTGCCGCCGCAGCATGGCCGTTGCTAGTGTGGTAGCGTCACTCGGCCCAGTGCTGCCAGTCACGGGGCCCTCTTGCAACCCCCCCCCACCCCCGCAGCCTCCCCGAGCTCGCCGCCCTCAAGCAGCGGCTCATCGAGAGCGGCCAGTTCCGCTCGGTCTTTATGACCGGCAGCGGCTCCACCATTGTGTGCTTCGGCTCTGACAAGGCGCCGGCCTTCCTGACGCAGGAGACCCAGTACAAGGTGCGGGGGAGGGGCTGCGCTTGGGGACAGCTGGGCGAGGTGCATCAGTGAGGGGGTGCCAGGGTGCCTGGGCAGGGATGAATGGTTTGAACGCGTGCCCGACAAGAAACAACTACCACAGGACGTCAAGTGTGCCTGGCTTGCCCACCCCGCGTGCGCAGGACCTGTTCATCTCGCCGGCGCGGTTGGTGAAGCGGCAGCCCAACGGCTGGTACACGCACAGCGGGCTGTGGAATGACCAGCACTAAGTGGCTGGTTGGGAAGCGAGGGAACAGGGGAAGGGTGGTGGGCGGTGAGGTTGAAGCTGGTGGCGGTTTGTGGGATGCAGGCAGGCGGAGTCAGTGCGGGGTGGGATGGGCCGAGGATGGCTGGGCGCTGGCTGGGGCAGCGCGATCGACACTGAAGCGCTGAGGTAAATGACGGACTCTCGGATTTGCATATGGCGTTGTGATGCGTGTGCTTCGTTCTTGATACGAAGAGAGGCCAAGAGGCGTCTGCGGGGCAGGGGAGTTTCCCTTGATGTGGGGGGCGGACGTGTGTGTTTCGGGGCAACCCGCGGCTTGAGTTATGGCATCATTGCTTCCTCTTCAAGCCTAGAGTACACCTTGATTGCGAACAGTGCCACAATGCCTCCAGCCTCCATAGGAAATGCCGCGTCCGCACAAGAGGTTGCTGAACTGTTTCTCGCCTGCCTTCCAACAATTGACACGTCCAAGGCACGTGTGAAGATGGCGCTGAAGTCGTTCGTCGACGCGAACGAGAACCCTTCGACCAGCCCGAACTTTGCCAGCACCGACGACGACCGCGTGGACGTCTTCTTACACATGCTGCAGCAAGGCGTAGTGCGTAGGGACGCCATGTGGCTGCTCTTACTGCTGCGGGCGCTGAAGATAGTATCGAGGAAGCAAGTCAACCGCCTGGCATTCGGCACTGACGGCCTTCGGGCCGTGGTAGGGGCGCTGGCGAACCCAGCCAACAACAAGGTGGGTACGTCCCAGAGCTACTGCCGTTGCCGCGGGGGCCGGGAACCCAGGGCGAGGGCCGGGTAGGCCGGGAACCCAGCGCGGGGGCTCCTGTGCTGCGTGGCTGACACCCGTATCGCGCTGCCAAAACCGGGCTGCCGCTGTCGCACACACACAGATAGCAGCCGAGGGAGCCAACGTCATGCTCAACGTGTGCTACGAGGTGTCAAACGTGGAGGCGTTACTCAAGACCCCTGGCGTGCAGCAGCTGTTGCTCTTCCTGACCGAAGACGACGAGGTGCGAGTTTGCAACGCAGCCGTCCGACCATGCCCCTGCATTAGCACACCACCGCGCTCGGGCAGACCCAGCACACTGCGGTGGCCCCCGATGCCTCACCGCAGGACGTGCAAGCCAACGCGGCAGGCGCCATTCAAAGCATCTGTTTCCAGGAGGAAGGCCGAAGGTGGGGCGCGCCAGCCGGTGCCCCCGTCCGCGCGCGCCCGGGCAACATGCCTCTCCGCTCCAGCCCCACAACCTTAACCTGGCATCCATCCAGCTGAACCATCTCGCCGACGTCCTCAAGCAGACGGTACCTATCGCACACGCGCACCTCGGCCTTCGCCTGCCCCGCTGCGGCAGGGGGCTCAAGCCAGCGCCTACATCGCACCTTTTCATCTGCTCCGGTCTCCGACCTCCCCAGGCACGTGCACGACAAGGGCGGCATCGCATCCCTCACGGGCCTGCTGGGCTCACGCAACCCCAAGGTGGTCACGCGGGCCGTGGGCGCAATCCACAACCTCTCCTCCAACGCCGACGTCATCCGGTGAGCGCGCCAGCCCTGCGCCCCCCCTCTGCCCAGCCCCTAACGCAGATAGCCCCTCAACCCCGGGCCCGCGCATGTGCTCACCGGGCCACCTGCCCGCTCGACCCCGCAGGGATATCCGCTGCCACGGCGGCATCTCCACGCTCGTGTCGCTGCTGCGAAGCGAGCGCCTGGCGGTGTCGGGCTCGGCGGCGGGCGCGCTGCAAAATGTGTCGCGCGAGCTGGCCAGCCGCCTCATCATAAGGTGCGCGAGCGGCACGTGGCGCGTGAAGCGTGTCGCCCAGGTTGGCGGCGTCGTTCGCAGCCGACCCACATGCCATAGCCGACCCACATGCTCGCCTGTCTTGCCAACGCGCGCTGTGTGTGCTGCCGTGGTCCGCCAGGGAGCTGGACGCCGTGCCGCCGCTGGCCCGCCTGCTGTCCGCGCCGGACGTGCAGGTAGGTACGGGCAGCGGCCGCGCGGCCTCCCGTCCCGAGGGGCCACGTGTCAGGCTTCGCGCCCACGCCCTCCACCGCCCGCTCCTGCGCAATTCGTGAACACGGGGGCTTCTAGCCCTTGCCTTGCTGCCTCTGCACTAAACACTCACCGCATCCTACACCGCACATCTCCGCCGCCCCTCTCGTCAGGCCCAGGTGTGCGCCTCTGGCGCGCTGCTGAACATCGTTGGGCCGGACCTGGACCGGCAGGAGGCCCAGCGCCGCGAGCGGCAGCTGCGCGGCGCCGCCGCCGCGTCGTCCTCGCCGGCCGACGCTGGCGGCGCCGAAGGGGAGCACGAGCTGGAGCTCGCGCTGGCGCTGGCGGCGCTGCCGGGGCCGGGCTCGGCCTCGGCGGGCAGCCGCGGCGGCCAGCGGCGCGGACTGGGCCGGCTAATGGCGCTGTGCATGGCGGCGTCGGCCATTTACGACAGCGTGTTTGAGGCGGCGCCCGAGGTCGGCGAGGAGTGAGGCGGCCGCGGCAGAGCCTGGAGCAGGTTGCAGCTGGCGCTTCCCTGGGAGCCGCGACGAAGCGGTGGCAATGCGCAAGGAGCGCCGGCGCGAAGCGGTGAGTGGGGAGAAAGCATAGCGACAGCCGCTGTCGTTGGCCCCGCTGAACTCCGCCAATCCCGCCTTGGGTTGCAGATCTGGCTGCGCAGCAGCAGCGCTGGAGAAGCGGAGGGGCTGCGTTGTTACGCAGGCGGCACGGGCGATTGGGTGAGCACCTGGGGGACGTACGGCTGTTTGCAACTGCAGCTGGTGTCGCCACCCCCGCTGAGAGCCCCGGCAGCGCAGCTGACGTTCCGACGCTCCCTTGGCGGCAGGTGTGAGCCCGGCGAAGCCCTTGCGGAAGCTTGCTATATCAGTGATTTGTGCGAGATGCTGCTCGCCTCGATGTTATGCGGGGCCCGCAGACGGGGGCGGGCTGGGCCGGGGGGGGGCTCGAGGGCCGTGTAGGGTTCGACGAGGTTCGTGCATTGCGTGGAAGTCAGGAAGTGCCCAGGCCCGCTATGCGATGATGCAAACACAGTCGATCGATGCACAATTCTGTGTACCTGGCACCGCGCTCCAAGCGCTAACGTCAATTCGTCCCGCCTCGCGCAGTTCGCATAACTTGCGACAGCCTGAGCGCGCTCAGCATGCAGCCACTACGGCGGCGCCTACCAGCGGTGCTGTCCGGCCTCGCGGCTGTCACTTGGCAGAATCGCAGCGGTCAATGTGGCCTCGGCCTCAGCGCTCTGGGCGCGCTCAGTGCCCTCAATGCACGCAACCAAAGCGATGCCTTGTTGAGCACGGCGACCGGAGACTCCACAACAGCCGCAGGCAGCGGTGCCGACAGCTCCCCTGTGTCCCCCGCGGGCCGCCCGGCCCAGCAGCGCCACATCCTGCGCTCGGGGCCCTCCGTGCAGACCAGCGTCAGCGTGCAGGACATCCTGGGCCGCCACTCTAAGAACACCCGCTTCGACGTGAGAACCCTCGCCGCAGGCAACCGGTAACCCCGGTTGTCCCTGGCATCAACGGCTATCGCTGCCGAGCCACGCGCAACTGCCGAGCTCCTTAACCCTCCCCTTGCCTATCCCCTTACCTAGGTGCTGGTGATGACCGCCGACGGCCGCAGCGCGCTGGACCCGACCCTGGGCGTGCCCGCCGCGGCGCTGGGCTTGCACGCGCGAGACCTGTCGCTCTTCACTAGCGACTCACGCTACTCGCCGCAGCGCGCCACCATCACAGTGCGTGGACGTGTGTAAGATGTGTGTATATTTATCAGTCAAGTGTAACACGCCCACGCGGCACACCCGGGGTTGATGACGCGGCACGCCAGGGGTTGATGACGCGTTGGTATGTGTGTGCCTGGCGGGGGAGGTCGCAAGGCTCACAGGGGCTGGTTGCATTTGGCAGGCCACAGCGGGACGCGATGCGCGAACTAGGGAGGGCGGCCACAGGTTCTGGCTGGGCCGGGATTTGCTGTAGAGTACAGGTGCCCTGCGGGCCATCTGCGTGAGCCATGTGCGTGTCCTTGTGTGGCCCTGTCCGCAGGCACGCGATGACCGCATCCTGTTTCGGTAAGCGAGCGCGCAGGGGCGCAGGGGCTGGCGGAGGCGCGAAAGCACCGCCGTCGCCGCCCGCCTGCCTGTCACGCCGGCACATGCGCCCCATGCGGTGGGCTGTCCCTGGGCCCGAGCCGAGAGCTGTCCTTGCCCCCAACCGTCGTCGCCCCACAGCACGGAGGCCATAAAGGCGGTGGTGGAGCGCCACCAGTGCACGCTGATCAAGAACAGGTAGGGCTGGGGGAGGAGGAAGCCGGCAGGGGCACCCAACATTGGCCAGAGGTTTGTGCTTGCGCTGCTCCTCAAGAGGCAGGGAGAGGTGGGGTAGAGCCCGCAGGGCGCAGCGTTTCAAGGGGCGACGGTGGGTTGGTGTATGCGCGCGCCTGGTCAGGCGGAGGTGGCGCGCACAGTACCCTGAGTGCGTTTGGGCCTCGGCCTGCGCTCCGTACTTTCGCTGCCCTCTCCTGACGCTGGTGATGGGCGTCCCTTTTTGCCTGCGTCCGACTTCCTCGCGACGCCCTTCCTGCACGCAATCCCAGGCGCGACCGCGACTTCCACGACATCCTGGCGCCCATGCAGCAGGCGAGGGAGGGGGCTGGGGCGTAGGGAAGGCCTGCGGTCAGGGAGGGGTCTGGGGCGGATGTGCGGCCAAGGGTGAGGGAGAGGCTTGGGCCAAGGGAGGGGCCTGGAGCGAGGGAGGGGCCTGGAGTGAGAAGGCAGCCGTGCACGCCGCCTCGAGAGGGCGCGTCGTGCTGAACCGCCTCGCGCCCCCCTGCTCGCCGCCTCGTGCCGGCAGGTGCTGCAAGCCCAGCCCCACGTGCCCTTTGAGCTGTCGGTGCTCGAGGTGAGGCCCGCGCCGCACCATGGCCGTCCCTGCACCAGCCGACAGCTCCGGGCGCCGGCGCCAGCCCCACTACGCCAGCCCCGAGCCCTTCTCTAACCGGCGCACCATGCATCTGCAGCACGCCTCGAACAGCCGATTGCCCGCCCGCCACGTGCTTCCCAGGTACTGCTGCACGTAACGCTGGTGTACTTTGAGCGGCGGAGGGCGCACATTCAGTGGTGAGGCCCGTGGCGGCTGCAGCCGCTGCGACCGGCATAGCTTGAGTGTGGCTACGGCTGTCAGAGCCCCGTGGGGAGGGAGCTCACCGTTATACGTACGATAGCACGGGGCTGCGAGCTGGGTCGCCCATAGGTGATGCAAGGGAGAGGGGGCTCTGGGAGCACCCCGCGCCCGTTGCTTGTGCAGCTCCGTGTGCAGAGGGACAGAGGTGGGGATAGAGCCACCGCGCACTACCGGAGCGACCCACCGGTGATCGTGACAGGATGGTCGGCCGCCTCGTCCCAGACCGCATCATCCCCCGACATCCTCATCCACCTCACCCCAACACACACCAACGCGCCGTGCGTCTCCTCCACCTTGTGTGTCAGGATGGTGGACCGCATCATCACCGAGGGCGGCGGCGGCGACTCGGGCGAGGGCCCGCTGGGCAGCGGCGACCCCTTTGGCGGCATCAGCGAGAGCACGGTGCGGCGCCCTACACATAGGGCCGGCGCGTTGGTGGGCCCGCACCGAATAGCTCCATCCCCGCTCGCGGTCTGGCTTTGAGTTCCTTTGGGGCTGGCGCACTACCCGCCCTAGATTTAGCGGGTAGTCCGCGGGGACGGTGCTGCTGTGTTGCGCCCGCCGTGCGGCCTGACCCGGTGCCCCAAAACCCCTTCGGCTCTGCGTGCCCGCATCTCACTCCCATCCGGTTCCCAGATCCAGCAATTTGCGCCCATCGAGAAGGTGCTGACGTCGGTTCTAAACGACGCCAAGGAGACGTGCGACGCCATCGGCCGGGTGCGGAAGTCGGTGCCGCTCGGCGCCGTCCTGCTGCAATGCCCCGCTACAAGAACCCGGGCCCGCACGTTGCGTCCGGGTGCAGGGAGGCGCTGGGCTCGCTCAAGTCTCGTCGCCCTAGTCTCTTCGGTCCTGCCCTCCGTCTCCTGGTCGCTTCACCTTTACAGTTGGCTCGCTGGGCTGGGTGCTTCTCCCCTTTAGCGGCAGCATGCTTCTGGCGCCCAAAGACGACAGCGCGTGACGCTTGCGGTCTGCCCCTGCCACCTGGTTTCCTTTGCAACCCACCCCCGCAGTTCCTGGACGACGACGACGCGCTGGGCTCGCTGCTACTGTCCCTCAACACCCCCGCCGGCGGCGTCATCGTGCCGCCATCGGGCGCTGGCGGCGGCCACTACTACGGCGCACAGCACGAGCTGACCCTGGGCGCCGCCGACTTCGCCACCTCCGACCACTACCGCGTCGTCAACCGCCAACCGCCAAACACCTTTGCGCAGACCACCACCGTGGTGACCAACGACAAGCTCGCCACCACAGCAACGCCGTCGCCGGCCGGGCCGGCCGGGCCGGGCCTGGCAGGGCCGGGTTCGTGGTGCTCGCAGGCGCCCCCGCGCCGCGGCATCAACCCGCAGCGCATCGGCAACACGCCACCGGGCGGGCGATGGCGGCAGATGCGGGAGAAGGTGGGCGCTGGGGGCTGGCTAGGGCGCAAAGGAGTGCGTGCTGAGGGCCGTGCCTCGGCGATGCGCCCACAGCAGCGGTGCGGACTGCAGCTGTGTGCGCCCCAGCTGTGGCCCGGCTCGGCGCTGCGCCGTCCGCTGCGGCCTTCCTTCGCCGGTCCCTCGCGGT
>BDDC01000087.1:2971-14444 GCA_001662425.1 Chlamydomonas sphaeroides | reverse complement strand
CGTGCCCCCCCCCCCCCCATACTGTCCCTGGCCCCCTCACTCCTCGCCGCCTGCCCTGGCTCAGGCCATCGACGACGCGAGCCGCATGCTGGAGACGTACCACCGCGAGATGGAGTCCATAAAGGGCAGCCTCATGGAGACGGAGGACTACATAGAGTCCACACGGTGCGGCCGATGGGGCTGTGTGCTGCCTTAAAGGATTCCGTCGTAGCTGGAGCGGAATGCGGCAATCCGCTCCTGTTGACCCCACCGCCGGCCAGCCCTCTCCATCCCTCCGTGCCCTTGGCGCAAACCCTACCACCTCCTGTCCCAGCGGGTCCTCCCCGCCCTTCCGCTCTGCCCTTCCAGGGAGACGTACCGGCGGCACTCTCTTCCCTTGAGTGGCCGCTCCTTCTCAACAATCCTTTGACCTCCATCTGCCCCCTTGGGCGGCCGTTCCTCGTCAACATCTCCTTGCCCTCTCTCTTCCCCCTGGCTTCCCCTCCCCACCTCCTAGGGAAACGTACCGCATGCAGCTGGACTCGGCGCGCAACCACATCATCCTGGTGAGCCAGCTGAGCGGCGCAATGCGCGTGTGCCTCCGCTCCCGCCTCCATGTCCTCCACACTCCCTGGGACCGCGTGTCCAACACCTGTAGAGCGATGTGACCTCGATTGCCTTGACCTGCTGTGGTGTGTCGTGTTGTGTTGTGTCGCTCGACGCCTGCCACCCCCTGGCGAACAACGCATGTGCCCCTCCCGCCCCCGCCCCAGGTCAACCTGTGGATCTCGGTCGCCTCCATCTCCATCATGGTCGCCGCGCTGCCGTCCGCCTTCCTGGGCATGAACGTCACCAATGGCATCGAGGCAGGGCCCGGGGGACCTGGGAGACGGGGCACACGACGGCACAGGGGCGCGTGGATGCGCCCACCCGCTGTACATCACGTCCGGGGCGTCAAGCCCGCTTGACCAGCCTCGCCGCGCCCCGCCGCCCCTCCACCGGCTGCCGCAGGAGTCGCACGCGGCCTTCTTTGTGATCTCGGGCCTCAGCCTCGGCCTGGCCGTGGCCTCCTACCCGGCCTTCATGTTGGTTCGGGATTGGGATGAGGGTCCGCAGCACAGCCTGTGGGGGTGGAAAAGGGAGGCAAGGTCGTAGCCCGCGGGTGGGGTTGCGGAGCGGCGGCACCTGCCCAGCGGCTGCGGCTGGGGCCAACCGTAGGTAGGTGCAGCAACGACGTGCCCCCCTGCCTGCCCGCCGTCAGGCGCTATTTTACCAACCGCTTCGTGAGGCAGAGCCGGCAGGACACCCACAACCTGCGCATGCTGCGGTAGGGCGGGGCAGCCGTGGGCTGTAGCCCCTGCGCAGCAGGACTGACAGCCGCAAGCCACAGTCCACATGCCCGCCACCACGCCGTCGCCCTCGTCCGCGCCCATAACCCCGCCGCAGCTCCTTCCTCATGCAGCACAGCGATGACCTGCAGGTGCGGCTGCGCCAGCATGCACTATACGACTTGCCAACAAACCCAATAGCGGCCATGAACACCGCATTGTGACCCGAAAGTACGTACCACGGTCACGTAACGGCACGGCAGAACGTACGGTAACGCGCATGCCAACTGCTGAACCCCGCCATGCAGGCCATCATCGCCGCCATCCGGACGCTGCCCGGCAGCGCCGCCGGCACAGCCGGTGCCAGCGCCAGGTCCCTGCCCGCAGATGCTGCCGACGGCGAGGGCGTGGAGCGATTGGCCGCCGGCCGGGCCGCGGAGCGCAGCGGCTGGGCGAGCGCGCCCGACTCGTGGTCGTGGGAGGCGAGCGTGAAGAAGGCGCTCGACAAGGAGGCCTTCAAGCGGCACCTGCTGGAGCGCCTGCCGCGCCACGTGCGGCTGTCCAACAGCCAGCTGGTGCGATGCGGGGCCGGGATGGGCGGGTCTGGCTCGTCTTCTCGGAAGGCGCACAGCGCGTGCTGAGCGTGCACGACTGTCCGAGGTGTGGGCCAGTTGGCGCCACCAGCATCGCCGGCCGCCAGCATCGGTCGGTTCAAGTAACGTGATGTGCTGGCAGCCTGAGGGGCCTTCTGTCTTGTGTGGCACCGGCGCCATCACGCCGTGCTGCTGTGCTGCTGCGCTGCTGCCGCAGGAGTACCTGTTTGCGCAGTATGACCTGGACAAGGACGGCGTGCTCGACGAGGCCGAGGCAACGCTGCAGGTGAGGCGGATGTACGGCGGGCCGCGCGGGGTGCTGCGCCCTCAGGATCGCGCAGTTCCTTTGCTTCTTCTGCTGCTGCTGATGTCTCGAGTGCTATGCAAGCCAGCAGCTGCGCGCTGCTGGGCCGCCGATGCTTTCTTGGGCACCGCAGCCGAGGCTCGGGCTGTCCTGGCGCATGCCTCTTCTGCCCTCTATCCGGGCCTGAACCACGCCTAGCGTTGCTGACCAATGCCCCATGCGCCCCTTTCCGGCTGCCTGCAGGCCAGCAAGCACTACGTGCAAGGCCGGGGCGGCGAGGGCGACGGGCCGGGCGGCGAGGGCGGCGGCTGGGGGCTGGGCACCGGCGGCTCTGGCAACCACCGCGAGGAGGCGCTGGGCGCGGGCTGCATGGTGGGCAGTGACGGCGAGCCGCTCGCCATCCGCGGCTCGGGGTCGGATTCGGATGACGAGGAGGGGTCGGGCAGGAAGGGCGGAAAGGGGCGAGGGAAGGGGAAAGCGCAGGGCGCGGTGTAAGCGGCAGGCGACGTGCAGGGCGGGTGGCAGGCGGCGAAAACTTAGGCGATAGTTGGATTTTTCTTGTTGAAGCAGGAACACCACGTTGGAGGTAGTGGCAGAAGGGGTTGAGGGGCGGCATTGCTGTGGCGTGGCAGCTTGTTCGTGGTTGGGCGTAGTAAAAGCGCTGAGTGCAAAGAAAGCGAAAGGGAGGTTGGCGGCGGCGGGGAAACTGCGTGCTGGCACGTCTCAAGCCAGGGTATGCGACGGTAGAGGTAACGCTCTACTCACCAACTATACAGCAACAGTCTAAAGGCTGCTGCTTGTGCACTGTGTTGAGCGTCTCCTTTCGTTTACCCAAATAACCCAGACACCTAACCCAACGCCCGGCTGCACATCACGAGCTGAGCCAATCAGCCGTGCCTTCTGTCGACTGACACCTGTTGCGGGGGTGCTGGTGTGGAAGCTCGCTTGCACAGAGGACGATGCAGCCCTCTCTGCGCCTCAGAGCGGGGCAACGGCAAGCCGCGACTGCCCGGAGCTGCAATGGTGAGCTGCTGGTTGTGCATATTTTAGTTATGTACCTGCTTCACACCGCAAGCAAACAATTGAATGCATGCTCGCAGGTCGCGCTTTGCCACGTTGCGCGTGGGCCGCCGGCAAGCGGATTGTTTTGACCAGAGTGTCTGAGAAAGAGGCCGAGCTCGTGAGCCAACTGGGTCGGGCCCGGGCACACGCAGCCCACGGACCAAGTAGCACGCGGTCTCGCTCACATCCGAGCAAGTTCGCAGCTTTTAAAGGGACAATGTATTAGACAGGGCACGAGACACAGGCTGCCGCCCGCCCGCTGAATGGCTTCGTGCCCCCGCCCCCACCCCATGCTCATCGCCGGCACGCCAGGCTGCCAACGACACCGTGGACACCGGCCTGGCTCAGATTGCCAAGCAAATCCTCTCAAACGACCCCGAGGCTCGGGAGAGCCTGGCTCGCTACGAGGACGCGGTGGTGAGCTCCGCGTCCGCTTCCCTGGCCGGCCGGGAAACCAGCAGCCCCGTCTGCTGCTCGCCGCTCCCCCGCCCCCGCTGCCGGCCGCGCTGCCGCCACGCGCTAGCGCGCCGCGCCAGCTTCCAGTCCCCCAATACCGGTACATGACGTGGCGCTCCCTCGCGCGCTCCTGTGTGTGTGTCCCCACGCGCAGGCTCGCATGGAGAAGGCCAAGGCGGCCAGCGAGGAGCTCGACCGCATGTTTGCGGAGGCCATGCGCGGCGCGGTAGAGGTGGACGAGCTGTCGGAGGAGGCCCAGGTGCGGTTTGGGCAGGCAGCGAGGGGAGGCGGGCTGCGATGGGAGGCAGTCAGCGAGAGAAGGGTTACAGCGATGGGAGGCAGGAGCGAGCGGAGACGGGCAGCGATGGGAAACAGACAGCGAGGGAATGGGTGCAGCGATGGGAGGCAGGCAGCTAGGTAAGCGGTGCAGCGATGGGAGGCAGGCAGCGAGGGCAGGGGTGTAGCGATAGGAGGGGAGACGCGCCTCCGGTACGCCTCCGGTAGTGCAGGTCGAGTTATCCGCAGCGCCCGGGCGTCATCCTTTGGGCCCGGGCTTGCGGCTCGGATGCTGCAAGGCTAGTGCGTTGGTAACTCGATACGGTGCATCCCCTTTGGGGCAAGGCCCATGACGCTGCCCTGGCCAACGCGGCCTGCTACCCCCCCGCCTCTCCCTAAAACCTGCCCGGCGCCTCCCCTGCCTGGCACTACGCCGCTTCCCTCATCCGTGCCTCCTTCCCTGCCCCACCACCTGAACCCGTCCATGACCATGCCCCTGCGTCTGCCCCTACCCCTGTCTCTCTCCCCTCCCCCCGCAGCGCCAGAAGGCGAACGAGGTGATGGCTGACGCCGAGGTGGCTGCGGCGGAGCGCCTGCTGCGGGCCGCGGAGCTTGAGTACGCGGCGGCCAAGCAGACGCAGCTGCAGGCCGCCGCGGACGCCACGGAGGTAAGCAGCCGGGGCCGCGAGGAGCCATGGGGTCCTTGGCGGGAAACCGTGCACGGCGGGCTGCTGGGGTGCGGCGAGAGCGGTGGCTGCAGCAGCTGGGCGGGCTCTGTGAGCAGGGCTGCCGCAGGGGCTAGCACGGTCACGCCGCACATGCACGAGCACGATTAGTGCATCGTCGCGGCATCTGGGATTCTGGGTTGGCCCAACTCTCGCAACGCGACCACGCCCATTCCGTTGGCTCGCGACCGCTCGTGCGCGCTCGCTCGCTCCGCTTCACGCCGCCGCGCAGGGCCCCGAGCGCGTGGAGTCGCTCAAGGCGGCGGCCGTGGCGGCAGCGGCCGGCCTGTTGGCGGAGCTGCCGCTGGTGGCCCTCGCCGCGGGCGGCGAGGGCAGCAACCCGCTGTCGTCCGCGCTCAGCCTGCTGTCGGCTGTGGCGGCGGCCTTCCTGTTCGGCGTCACGTACCGGTGCGCCGGGGAGCTGAGACAGCTGAGATATTGCGAGCGGGGGCCCTCGAGCTCCGGGCAGTGGGCATGGGGGCTGCGGATTGGGTGGGGCGCCGTGGTGTGCGTGGTCAATCTTTCAGCGGCAAGCAAGCAGGCAGATAGACACGCAGCCGGGCTGCTTGTGATGGTGGGGTAGGGCAGGGCGTCGCAGCGGCCGGGGTCATGTGGCCGTGGTGCGCCGTTCTGCCAGCCTCTGCGACCACTCATGCTCGACTGCTCATGGCAGAAGCCGCTAACCCGTGCCTGCGTCAGGGGACGGGCACGGGTTAGCGGCTACTGCCACGGGCCAGGGCAGCGCCGCGTGGGTGTTGGGGCACCAAAGGCGAAGTACCGTGCGGCACAGCTGGCCTAGTTGCGCAAGCACCTCAGCACCCGCCACACAGCCCGCTCCCCGGCCCCTCCCTGCTGCCGCCTCCGTCCGTCGACGCAGGTACGCGGTCCGCGGCGACTCGAGCAACCGCCAGCTGCGGCTCGGCGTGGTGGCGGCCTTTGGCCTGGTCCGCGCCAGCGGCGCCGCGGACGTGCTACAGGCCACAGCGGGCGCGGCGGGCGGCGACGGTCCCCTGTCGCTGGCGGTTATCGGGCCGGGCGCGCTGTACGCGCTGGAGAGCCTCATCCTGTTTGGCTTCGCGTCGGTGGCCGTGGAGGTGAGGTGATGGCTGGTGGGCGGAGGCAGGCGGGCGTGGGCGGAAGGCAAAAGGGGCTCTGTGCGGTCCTCCAAGCTAACTCCGCTTGGGACCGCGTGCGACCCACAGGCCGCCCTCAACGCCGGCTTCGTCAAGCGGTTTGGCGACTCGTCTTGAGGGCCCGGCGCGTGGCGCCCGGAACATCGGGGTGCGCGTCGCGAGGCTGAGAGGCGGCGCCAGGGCGCTTGGTTCCCTATTATCGTACTGGAGGATCGGCGGTGCGAGCAGCAAGTGCGCGCGGAGGGCGGACACGCGGCGGGGTACACTGAATGCGTGATGCGTAGGGTGGTATAACGTGGCCGCCAGCTCGAAGTTGGTCAAGCGACCGGCAGTGGTGGGGGGCTATGAGCTGGACGCGGCTGCGGCGGCCATCCGGGGCCGCTCCGCGTCGAGGCCGGCGGTGAGGGGGATGCCGCAGCGGGGAGGGTGTGGTACCGGTACTGCGAAGCATTTGGTTTGGCCGTTGGACCTGCAACGGCTTGGGTCTGGGTCTGGGTCGGTCGCAGTGGTGTGCAAACCAGTACGGTGCTGCCGGGACGCAGCCTGCAAAGGGCGGGTCGAGGCACAGCATTCGCAAGGTGTGGGGGCGGAGGGTGGTCGGGGCTGAGTCGCAAACGCCAGGCGCAAGCGGAAGCCGCCGAGGCGCAGCGGCAGTGTTGCCTCGTTCTCCTGCGCTCCAACCTATCGCTGTTCCACGCTGCATACCTCCCGGCACTGCAACCGCCTGTAACCTCGACACGCCTCGACCAACGACCCTGTGCGGAGTATGCCCGGAGCGGTTCGCAGGGTGTGCAGCTGAGGGCGCCAAGCTTCGCAGCCGTCACGGTGGCGGCTGGGCGCGTGCAGTGTATTGGACTGCGAACCGGGGATGGACTGGCAGACGCGAGGGCCAGCTGGAAACCCGGGGGCCTACAGTTACGAGGCGAAGAGGTAGACACAGGCAGGGCCACAGGTGTAGGGCGCCCGCTGGGCACCAACCAGGCGCGCGCACCGCGGCCAAGCAAATCGCCACGGGCCGCCGAGACCGCCGTGGTACAGTATTCGGAGAAGGCGGTCGCCGTGGCGGCCGCGCAGGCCGTTACGAGCCGTCTGGCGGGCGGGGGTGGGGATGGCACGCCGCCGGTTGCCGTACCCGACTATTCGCAACTTGCCGACTTGCTATTCGCTAACTAAAATTTCTCGCCTCGACGTACCACGCATATACGCGCGCCAACCCGCTGTCATCACCGCTATTTCGGAGGCGTCCTTGCACCAGGCCCTGCACCAAGTCGCCGACCTTGTTCCGCCAGCTGCGTACTTGCGCCACCCCAGCCGCTTGATGGTGACGGGCCCACTGTGCTTCTCGCGCCGCTCAGCTGCTCTCGCCCCGGCCTCGCGAGGCCGGCCGGGGCCATGGCCCTTAGGCCGCCGCGCCTCCCCAATAGTGAAAGGGACAATACCACGCGAGGCGCCGTCTGCTTATGACGTTGATACGCTGGTCGCGGAGCCCTTAAATGGAAACGGGACGAACGGGAGTCATCAGACGAAGGAGCAGTCGTCGGGCTTGTCGAAGCAGGACTTCGGCAAGTTCGTGCAGTTCTTTCGGCAGGCATCGCCCTACGTGGAGGGTCACCGTGGAAAGACCTTCGTGATCGTGGTGCCGGGCAATGTGAGGCCTGCTGCTGACCCAATGCTGTACGCGTGGCGCACGGTGACCTGGCGGCAGCCTCTGCGTTGCAGGTGTCGGCCAACAGGCACCTCCTACAGCCGATTATGTCAGACATCGCCCTACTCCACGGTAGGGTTTTGCGCTGCAGCGCGACGGCCGCGCGGCGTGCGCGCTGGAGCCGTGACGGCACATACGACCTGACGAATGCATATTACTGCAGGGCTGGGTGTGCACGTGATCGTGGTAGTCGGGGCGCAGCAGCAGATCGACGACGCGCTCAAGGAGCGCGGCAAGACGCCCCAGTACGTGGGCGGCTACCGCATCACGGACCGCGACACAATGCGCGTTGCCATCGAGGCGGCGGGCCACATCCGCACCACCTGCGAGCAGTTCCTCAGCAAGGTGGGCCCCCGCCCTCGCAAGAAGCCTGGCGGGGCATCAGGGTTTGGGCAGCGTGCCCAAGTCGCCGCCCCTTTGCCCTCCATCCCAAACCTCCCCGATCATGCCAGGGACCCGCTATCCCCATGTTCCGGCGCCATACCAAGGGCGACACGGAAGTGCACTTTGAGCCCGCGCTGCGGGTCATCTCGGGCAACTACGTCACCGCCAAGCGGCGCGGCGTGCTGGATGGCGTTGACTTTGGGTTGACCGGCGAGGTGCGCCTTGCCACCCAACACGGACGGCACATGGAGACCTTGGGCTGCCCTCGCTGCCAGGCCTCAACCACACGGCCCCTACGAGCAGGGCGCCTCCGCTGGCCGCACATGCTCCCTCGGCCCCCTCTGCAACGCATGCCACACTGGCCAGGCGCCGCCTCATACCCAGCGAACAAGGCTCATGCTGTACGAACCCCCGCCTCCGCAGGTCCGTTTCGTGCTAAAGGACGACATCCGGCGGCAGCTCGACTCTCGGAACATCGTGCTGCTGTCCAACATCGGTGCGTCGGCGTGCGGGCTACCCACTGATACCGCAGCAGGGCCGGTGACTCGAACGCCCGCCCGGACATGCGGCGCCATGCGGCCAGGGCTCCTGCCTTGGCGTCACACATCGGCACGGCTGCGCCGCCCCCGGGATGCCGTAGCAGGCCTGCACGCGCGCAGGGCTCCGAAGGGCTCCGTGGGCCTGGGCCCCACGGCTTCCCTCGTGCCCTCTGGCTGCCGTGGGGGCTGCCAGCGCCCGCCCGGGCCCTCGTGACACCTGCCTCGCTGCTGCGGCTCCCTCCCTGGCCCCGCCGCGCCCAGGCTTCACCGCCTCGGGCGAGGTGCTCAACTGCAACACCTACGACGTGGGGTTGCACGCCGCCTGCGAGGTGCGGCATTGCGGGGGGCGGGGGCGCAGGCGCGCCTCGGTTGGGGCGGGAGCGGCGAGGGGTTACGCGCCGCGTGCGAGGAGCGCGCCGCCGTGTGCCGCCGCCCCAGCCCACACGCTGCCTTGCTTTTGCAGCACCACCAGCGCGCCACGGCCGGAGGGCAGCCCCGGGCAGGCAGGCGAAAGACGGGGACGGGGCTTGAGCGTTGAGGGTTGGTGCCGCGCTTCAAGCGCGAGCTTCCAAGGCGGGGCTGGCGCCGCCGCGTGCCGCTGCCTTACCCCACGCGCCGCGCTGCGCCCGGGGCCTCCCGCCCTCCCTGCCCCTTCTGGGGTCGCTCCCCCTGGGGTGGCCAACGCGCGTGCGTAGCAACGTGTGCTCCAGCCTCGCGTCCCATCCCAGGGCCCTCCCTGGGTGCACCTGGGCAAGGTGGCTGCCCTGTACCACACACTCACACCCGTACCCTCCCCTCCCTTTCCCCTCCCTTTTCCCTCCCTCTCACCCCAGCTGGGCGCCGACAAGCTGTTCTTCCTGCACCTGGACGAGGTGGCGGCGCTGGCGCTGCCGCCCTGGGTGCCGCTCAGCGAGGCGCAGAACATGCTGATGGACAAGCTCTCGGTGGGACTGGCTGGCGGGGGCATGGGAGAGGAGGCAGAGCACTCCGGTGTTGGTTCCGCGCGCGGGGGCGGGGGGCAAACGGAGGGGGGACACGCGGAACCAGGAGCGCGGCGCAAGCTCGCCGACGAGGGCGAGACGAACGCTCGAGCCGCTTGGCAAAGATGGAGCGTGAGAGGCCGGCAGCGGAAGGGAAAGCTGGACAGTCGCTGTCCGCCCCGCCAGGCCCGCCCCGCCAGGCCCTGCTGCACCGGTGGCTCCGTGCCGCCCACTGCCCGTTGCCGTGGCCGCCCATCCCCACCCCTGCACAACCCGGCACAGCATCGTTTGCTATCAGGCCAGCGGCCCCTGACAACAGAAACGGAAGCGGCAAAGGGCTCGCTTGACGGTGTCCAGCGCGCTTGAGCCAGCGCGCTCACTACGCCCTACGCTGCACGGCTACTGCACGCTGCACTCCACGGCCCTGCTGCCTTGCCCACTCCCGCCCTCGCCCTTGCTCCCCGCGCCTGCCCGCCTGCTCGCAGCACTCGATCTCGGCGCAACAGATGGACGCGCTGCGCGCCTCCATGGACACGAAGACGCCGGAGCCCGCCTCCGCCTACGGGGCCGCCACCAGCCTGTCGCCCAGCCAGCTGAGGGCGTACCAGGTGCGGACGGCGCCACGCCCTGCGCGAGTGAGGGTGCTGAGGGGCGGCCCCGCGCTGCAGCAGGGCGCGGCCGCGCGGTAACACGGACCTGGCGGCGGTGCAGGGCGCGCCTCGCTCCTGCCCGCCGCACCCACCTGGCTTCCCCGCTGCGCCCTCCCTTCCCCGTCCACCTCGGTTTGCGAATGACTAGCTCGCTTCTCCCACGGTACGTCCCCCTCCCACTTACCCTCCCCTCCATGCACCAGGGCATGCGGCGCGAGGACCTGGTGGTGGACCTGGACATATGGTCGGCGCAGGGCTTCCCCACCGCCGTGTCCACCTGCATCGTGGCCTGCTGCAAGGGTGGGTGGCGGACTGCCCTGCGTGCGACCAGAGGCCGTGGGGTCCCGGCCGGGGGCGCGGACGGAAGGAGCGGTGGGCCTGACGCTCCGAGGCCCCACGCACGGGCGCCCGGGGCGGCGGCGCAGGCTAGCTGCGGCGGACGGCTGCACCGCATGAGGCGCTGAGCCCGACCCGAGCCGCGCGTCGCGGCGCAGGGCCCGACTGCGGCCCCGACTGGCCTGAGCTGGGGCGGCAGCGCAGGCCGGCCCAGGCGGGCGGCGGCACCGCGGGCAACAGGGGCAGGGGGCCTTCGGTGGCTTTGGTGTTCCACAGCGCCGCTGCCGCCCCTGCGCGGTGAGCGCGCGCACCGCGCGCTGCGCCCTCCCTGCCTGCTGCACGGCGCCCTCGCCCCTCCCTCCCGCTTGCTGCACGTTGCCCGTTTTCCACACATCCGTGCCCCTCCCTCTCCCCGCTGCCCGCTGTCACCCAGGCGTCAAGCGAGCGCACCTGCTGGATGCGCGCATCGACGGCGGCCTGCTGCTGGAGCTGTACTCGCGGGACGGGGTGGGCACCATGATCAGCGCCGACTTCTACGAGGGTGGGTGACGGCGGCGCTTCGGCGGGAGGAGAAGGAGGGCTGGGGCTGCAGGGGCGCGGCAGGCGGTGTTGGGGGGGCGGGCGCAAGGCTGCCGCGCAGCTGCCAGGGACGCCTGGGGCGGTCCTTCCGCGGGGGGCCGGCGCGGAGGATGCAACGGCGGGTTGGGCTAGTTGGACCGCGCGGCTCGCTCGTGCCCCTCATGAACCCACAAGCAACAACCCAGCAGCACGCCCACTCACCCAGCTGGGCTCCCCATGCTCCGTGCGCTGAGCCCAGCTGAGCCCCACCGCTGCCCTCACTCCGTCCCCTGCCGGCCCTGCCACCTACCGCCAGGCATCCGCAAGGCGCTGCCCAGCGACCTGGACGGCCTGGCGAGTCTGCTGGAGCCGCTGGAGAAGGCGGGCAACCTAGTGAAGCGCAGCCGCGAGGAACTGGCAGACATCCTGCCCAGCTTCACGGTGGGCGAGATGGGGTGGGGATGG
>BDDC01000086.1:89781-110897 GCA_001662425.1 Chlamydomonas sphaeroides | reverse complement strand
GTCACCCGCCGTCGACACGTGTCGCGAGGCGGGTCTTGAGGGCGCTGCCGAAGGGGCGGCCGATGACTGGAACGAGGATGAGAAAGAGAAAGCGCGCTGAGGGGACGAGCCCGAGATGGAGGCCGCGGAGGAGGCCGCGGGCGAGGGCGGCGCAGCGGCGGTGACTGCCTTGGCGCCGACAGCCGCAGGCTGCTTGCAGGCGCTGGGGCGGCGACAGGGCGCGCATCAGCCGCGTCCTTACAAGGAACGGCGGAGCATGCGAGGGAGCGCACAGGTCTCGGGTTGGACCAAGCATGCGAGGAGCGCACGCGCCGCGTCTCTCCCATCACTCTCCCTGCGCTGCCCGCCTGCCCCTGCGACTCTTCCCCTGCTGCCCCCCGTGCCGATGTCCCCCTCACCCGGGCCATACAGATGCACGGCGCCCCATCTAGCTCAGGCGAGGCGCAGCGCTGCCGTCCCTGCCACTTGTCCAGGGGCCGTTGCCGGCCCCGCCGCCGCCAGCCGTGGTGGTGCTGGTGGCGGGCCGCACCAGGCCCACGCCCACGCCACAGGTAGCTCAGGCGACGTGGGTCAGTAGTGCCGCCGCCGCCAACCGCCCAGGCGCCGCCGCCGGCGGAGGTGGTGGCGGGCCGCACCAGGCTGGAGGTGGTGGCGGGCCGCACCAGGCTGGAGGTGCTGTCAACACCAGTGCGCAGCGCCGCCACCGACTCCAGCTGCCGGTCCTCGTCTGTCGCCCCTCCCAGCCCTCTACGGCCGCCGCAGCCGCCGCACACCTGGTCTGCCAGCTCCAGGGTCTGCAGCGCCCGCAGCAGCGCCAGCTGGCGGGTCAGCAGCCTGACGGAGGCAACAATGTGTGCGCACTAGCCATCGCCATCGGGCCCGCCATCCGCCCAGCGCCGCCTCCTGGTGTGTGCTGCCGGCGTCCCACGCCGCGCTCCGGCTGCTCACTACCAGCGCCAAGGCCAGCGGCCTCCCGGAGGGCATGCTTGAGGAGGAGACATCGCTCGACTGCCGAGCGTCCTCGCACACTGCCTTGGCGGCCGCCACCTCCTGGACCCACGCCGCCCACGTGTCCCCCATCGCAAGCAGCGGCAGCGCGCCGATGACGGCGCCGCTGAAGCAGTCCAGTATGCTACCTCCGCGCTGCCGTTGCATCGCAAGGCCAGTGTCAAGTCTGGGACGCGTACTTCTGGGGTCCAGCGGCCTGCCCATGTTGAGGGGGCCTCGGCCAACAGCAGCACTGGGTCGTTGGGGTGCCAGCGGCCAGCGGCGGGGCGCGCACGCAGCGCGGGGGAGCAGCAGCACGGCCGGGCGCGAGGGGGCAGCGGGGAGGGGCGGCATAGGGCGGCAGTGCGCGCGTCCCTACACGCGGGGCGCGCACGCAGCGCTGAGGAGCAGCAGCACGGCCGGGCGCGAGGGGGCAGCGGGGAGGGGCGGCATAGGGCGGCAGTGCGCGCGTCCCTACACGCGGGGCGCGCACGCAGCGCGGGGGAGCAGCAGCACGGCCGGGCGCGGGCCGAAGGGGTCGGCCGGGTCCCACTGCAGCAACACGGCCAGATCCCTGCATCGCATCATGCGCAGGCGGCGTGGCGCGGCACTGGGGAGGCGTGGAGGAAGGTGCGATTGCGGAGGCAGCGCGGCGCGGGGGCGAGCCGTCCTTCTCCCTCGGTGGCCCCGTCCCGTCCCCTGCCGCGGCCCGCCCCCTCGCGCCCGCCCGCCCGCCCGCCCGCACCACTCCAACCCGCCGGACGGGCAGTGCGGTGGTCAGGGTGAGCTCGGGCTCGTGTACCCGGTCCAGACTGGGCAGCGACAGCAGCGACCCCCACTGCGGGCGGGGTGGCGGGCGGGGCAGGGCCGCTAGGGGTGTGAGCAGAGCCGGCCCATGCCCGCGGCACCATGCCCGCGGCGCCCCAGGCAGCTCTGTCCCTTTCGCCCCGCTTCCTCCCAGTCCGGGGCTGGAAGGGGCGCCCCGGAGCTGCGCTGCAGCACCAGGTGGCGGCTGCAGGGCTGGGCCGGGCCACCGCGAGCGCTGCAGGCCGCACAGGCGGGTGCCCGCTCCGTCGCATCCCAAGGCCCTTTTACTGTAGAACCAGCGTGGAAGTCAGTGAAGTCCCTGGGCCCAGCCCTTGCCTTCGCCCCAGTCCGTACCGTGTACCGTGTACCGTACTCAGCCGTCCGGGCCGCCGGCCCCTCCTCCACGGGCGGCGCGGCAACTCGGAAGGGCCACGCCAGCCCCGAACCGAGGACTGCCTCGCGTTGCGACCCAGCAGCCTCGCGGCCGCTCCCCTCGCCGCTGCTGCTGTCGGCCTGCCTCGGGTCGCTCGCCGCCGGCGGCAGGCGGTTGCCGGGCAGGTCCGCGAGCGACAGCAGCAGCAGCAGCTCGTTCTGCAGGTCGAACTCGGAACTGTGCCGCAAGTGCTGCAGCCAGGCGTGGGCCAGCACGTCAGCAGCGAGTGCCGGAAAGAGAGTTGGATTGCAGGTTCTTGACTTCGTCTGTTATTTATCGAGCGCCGCCAGCGGGCCACTGCCACCGCAGCCCGCGGCAGCCGCCATCACGAGCGGTGCGCCCTGAGTCAGCTGTCAGCAGGCTGGAGGGGGCGCGGGGCGGCTGCATGCACACGGGCAGGCATCGTCACCACAGGCACAGGCGCCTCGGCCGCGCAGGCGCCTCAGCCGCAGATCGGCAGCCCCGGGCAGCCCCTTAGGGAGGGCGCGCAGCCCTGCTGGCAAAGGGGGACTTCCACAAATATACACTGTCCACACTGTCGCTGATGTGCGGGCAGCCACACGTGAGCCGATGAGCTCCGGCAATTTGGCCCTGCACGTTCGCACTGGCTGGGGCCTGGAGCATCCTGGCGGGGCGTGTGGGGTTTGGGCCAGGTAGGGCTCGGGCGCAAACAGCACCGCGGATGAGCGGTTGAGTCACGACAGGGGTGAGTTCACGACTGGGTTGGGTTCGTCTTCATGTTACAAGCGTCGCCCGGTGTGCGCACATTTGGGGGCCGGCTCGACCGTCACGCACCTACTAGATGCGCCATTCTACGCATTTAGGCGCCCAGAGGCTTAGCTGAACGGCGCGGGAGCGTGCGGCTGAGAGCTACCTGCAGCGACCGCACGGTGCGTGCCGACGCCGGACAGCCCTGACTGGGCATTGGGGTGCCGCGTTTCGGCTTGAGGCGCGCAGCTGCCGGACGCCATATTGGAGTGCTTGTGTGGGATCTGAACCGCCGCCAGAGCTGGGGCGCAGGCGCTATGCGTGGGTCGGGAATGGCCGGCTTCGCAGTCCCCGTTTGCCTGGCGACCAGATGAGATAAGCCAGCTCCCTGCGCCCCTAATCGCACGCCCCAGGCAGACGGATGCGCTGAACCTCGTTGACCCGGATTTGACAGCTTGCCATGTGCCCGCTGCGCGGCTGAGTATGGCATGTGCGCCGTTGCGAACCAGCTGGCTGTGGATGGGGCCGACGCCCATCTGGTCAACCCTGCCGTCCCGACTGCCTGCGTGCTTCTGCTAGCCGGATTACACGCAAGTGGGCGGCACAATTTGAAAAGCGACCTTGAAGCAACCTCACGAAAGGCTCACGCAGCAAGGCAGTGAGCCTGCGATTGCAGGGCGGCGGCAGGACGAGTCCGAGCAGGAGGGCACCGCCGACCGTCGCCGACTGGTTGTGGGGTTAGTGCCACGTTGGGCCGAGGCTCTCTTGTCCGAACCCGGGCCATTCAAGCTGCAGAGCGCATGCTGGCTGGCCGAGTCGCATCAGCGACTGCAGCGACATGCCCAGCGGGGTGACATGCAGCGGCGATGGTTGCACGCTGCACGGGCGTGCGTTAAAACGTAACGATATGACAGCAAAATTACAACCTGTATGCACAGCACCCTTCGTGGGGGTTGGCGGAGCCCCCGGACGGCTGGAATGAGCCCGACAGCCCGCGAGGACATTTGAAAGCCGTGGAACCATACCCGGCCAACACAGCGGCCGTTCGCAACTCCGTTGCTTCTATATGCACTGCATTGCTTGACGCCTTAGGGCTGCGCCGAACGTCACATGAGCAAAGCGCTGTACTGAAACTTTTAGGGGCCCCGCCCCTTCAGCTCGCTCGTGATCAACATGGCTGACGATAAGGACGTTCGCGACCTGGCAGAGGCGAAGAAGCTAGCGCTCCCAGACCGCATTGCCCACACAAATTGGAAAGCAAGAGTCGCAGCCTACGAGGACATTGCAGCGGGCTGCAGAGAGGTCTACGATGATGCTGATCCGCGGCTCTCGGAGTATGGTGCGTGACACCTTCGCAGCTGTCGATGGCAGCTGCTCCATGGAGCCTTGCGCCATCACCGCAGGGCCGCTCTTCCCCAAGGCGGTGGGGGAGCCGAACGCTGCGGCCGTCGACAAGGCTCTGGACGCGCTCTCCGCCTTCCTGGCTAAGGCCACGGAGCAGCACGCGGCGAAGTAAGAAGGAAGGGGGTTTGCAGGGCAGCAGGAAGGGACGGGCAAGTGTCAGCCCCCGCTCGCGTATGGGGTGTTGCCCAGCCAAGCGGCTCGGGGGTCATGTGGTTACAAGATACTGCCCATGCGCACGTACAGGATCTGCGACCGTACCTGCTCAACCATGGTCGCCAAGTGCCTCAGTGCTAGGACCTCGACCATTACGAAGGTCATGGAGGCCATGCTCTACTTCGTGGAGCTTGAGCAGGGGGAGAAAGTGATCGTGAGTCACGGCTCACGAAGGCAGGGGTTCCCAGTCGCCTGCTGTCCTTTGAGCCGTAGCCGGCTGCGAGCTGGGCCGGGACGACGTTGCTGCGCACGATCCCGCAACCCCAAGGTACTTGAATCTTGCCGGAACGATGCCCTGTAGGAGGCGCTGCTCCCGGGACTGGCCCACAAGAACCCCAAGGTCGTGGTTGTGGCCCTGGAGCTCATCTTCCACATGATCAAGTAAGTGGGCTGCGCACAGGAGCCCCCTGAACAAGTGCCCGTTGCGGTGTCGACAGCTACCCCCCCTGCACTCATAGGAACACGGTGCTAACGTACCATGCTGCTGCCTTGCTCCTAAAACCACAGCCAGTTCGGGCACCGGGTCGTCGCGCCCCAGCCCATCGTCAAGGCGCTGCCAGCGCTCTTCGAGTCCAAGGACGGAAAGGCGCGCGACAAGGTCAAGGAGATCGTGGTACGTGACGGCTCGCGTCCATGGCTGCCCTACACGCGCTGCGCCCGCAGCATGCAGCATCACTCTGCCAGTGGCCTTTCAGCAATGTGGGTCGGGCAGGCCATGCCGCATTGCGTCAATCTGGCCTTGCGCACTGACCCGGCAGGTGGAGCTGTCTCGCTGGATGGGCGCCGAGGCTGTGCGCACGCTGCTGTTCAGCAAGATGCGCGACGCCATGAAGCAGGACATCGACGTCGCCATGGAGGCCGCGGAGCCGGCACGCCAGGCGCCGCGCCTGACGCGCAAGCAGCAGGCCAAGGCAGCGGACATGCGCGAGCAGGGCCCGGCCGTGGGCGCAGCGGCGGGCGCGGCAGGGCCCGCAGCCGTGGTTGAGGACGAGCCGCCTCCTGAGGTGCGGACTCCTGCGCCCCGCGCTTGACAGTGAAACGGAAGCACCCGCTGTTGTGCTGAGGAGCCCGCGGTCTGCAGGCTCAGCGCACCATGCGGGCACGGGTCAGACCACATATAGCACCAGCCAACGATGCGGCGGGACGGGGATGCGGTGGGTATGCAGAAGTCGCACACATGAACTACATGTGATGCGGGCCCTGCAGGCGGACCCCTACGACTATGCGGAGCCCAAGAAGGTGCTGCCGGAGCTCAAGTCGGACAACTTCTGGGCCAAGCTGGAGGAGAAGAAGTGGACGGAACGGCGCGACGCGCTGCTGCACCTCAAGGCGCTGGCCGACACGCCGCGGATCGCGTCGGGCGATTGGGGCGACCTCATGCGCGAGCTGCGCAAGGTGCGGGCAGGGCGCTTGCAACATGGTGGGGGACTGGGAAAAACGTGAAGGGCCGTCGGTACGGGCACCTTAAAGGGAACATGTAGATGCGGCTACAACCAAGGGCCGTGGGTATAGGCAAGGCTAGATGCAATTCACAGCTGCTTGCGGCGCTGCGGCCTGGCCTGGCGGTCGATGCGCTGAGGAAGCACGCTTTCCTGGGAGAGCCATGCTTAGACCTTCACTTGCCTCGCTTCTGCGCTCGCTGCATGCCCCCGCAGCTCATCGGCAAGGACAGCAACGTCGTAGTGGTGGCGGAGTCCATCAACTGCTGCGGCCTGCTGGCCAAGGGCCTGCGCAAGGAGTTTGCGTCCTGGGCACGCAACCTGGCGGGTCTGCTGTTCGAGAAGCTCAAGGTGTGTTTGGGGCCGTGCCCCCAGCTGACGTAGAGCCCGCGCAAGCTCATGCCGGGCGTGGTGCCCTCGCCAGCCCTGCCATAGTATTCATTTTCACCCCACGCCGCACTCACAGGAGAAAAATAGCAACGTGGGCAATGCCGTGACGGGCTCGCTCACGCTCATGCACAAGCACTGCTGGGCCCTGCTGGACATTGTGGAGGACCTGGGCGGTGAGCTGGGACCATCCGCGATGCTCCATGGGCCTTTCAGCCACTGAGGCTTGGCCCAATCGAACGCCACCCGTTCTGCGGATTGGGGTTGTACAAGGCCAGGGCTGCCCGAGGTAGTCGTGAGGATGTAACATGGCATGGGATGAGGCATCGCTTGGTACTGCGCATGCGCTTACGCGATGCTGCCGCGCTGCCCGCAGAGGCCATGGGGCACGCCAACCCCAAGGTCAAGGAGGACACGTACAAGTGGCTCGTCGAGGCCATCACCAAGGTGCGATCGCAGCGGTTGTTGCCCGGCACGTTGCGAACTACATCCAGCCCGAGTGCAGCCCTTCGGGGTTGGCATGTGATTGTATACCCAGTTACCCACCTAAAACTACAAGAGAACGCATCATGATGCGCCCTGCTTGCGCACGGCGTACAGGAGCCCAAGGCCAACCTGAAGCAGCTGGTTGCGCCGCTCATGGGCGCCGCCGCCAAGGGGGCCGAGGAGGCCGCTCCTGCGCTGCGCGAGGCGGCGCTCAACTTCATGGCCGCCTTCACTGTGCGGGTAGGAGACGGGGCCTGGAGGACAGGGTTTCCCGACGCGAACCCGTAGCTGTACGCATATCACCGGGCTGGCTCGCTGGCCCGTCTTCTGCGTCGCAGTTTGGCAACACGGCGATCCTGGAAAAGTTCTGCGCCAAGATGGACGAATCGCGCAAGAAGAAGCTGCAGGTAGAGCGGCAGGCACGGCGCCAGGACCAGGCGGCAAGCGAGCTCAATCACCCCTGGATGTACGGTCGGCGTCACGCAGCAGAGTTGGTGTGGTGTGGCATTCTCACAGCGTCAACGCTGCCGATGCAGGACATGGTGGCCGAGGCAATGAATGGCGGCGCGGCGCCTGCGCCGGCAGCTGCCGTGGGCCCGGGGCCTGGGTCATCCATGCCGCCGGTGAGCTACATGCCACGCCATGGCGCGCTCTGCCCGAGCTTGTCCAGCCTCGTCCGTCTTTATCTGACGCTCACTCGGTGCAACGCTTGTGTCGCCCGCAGCCCCCTCGCTCGCCCGCCGGGCCGGCCTTGTCGATGAAGTCGCGCCTCACCACGACCCGGCCGGCGACCGCCGCCCGGGCGTCCACCGCTGCGGCGCCGTCGGCCGCCGGCGGCGCCTCGGCGAGCTCTGCGGCAGGAGCCAAGAAGGCGGGGGGTGAGCGTTGGGCTGGGCAGCGTAGCCTTGCCGCACCTTGCACGGATGCCTAGCTTTCGGGCCTGCGGACTGAGGTGGTGATTCGCATCCGGACCCCGCAGGTGGCGGCGGTGGCGGCGGCGACGGCGAGGATGAGGCCACGCTGTCGTCGGGCGCCATGTCCAAGGACCAGGTGGTGGCAGCTCTAGGCGAGCTGGTGGGCGAGGACACCGTCGCCCAGCTGCAGGACGAGCAGTGGAAGGCAAGTGCCCCCCCCCCCGCGCGGAGCTGCTTGCCTAACGGGTGTGTGCGCGGGGCTGGTGTGGCATTGCCATCCGCGCTGTCCCCTACCTGCGAGATCATGGGCCCTTCTCCGGTGCGCCTCCGGCAGACCCGCCTGGATGCGGTGGACCGCGTCGCGGCGCGCGCTAGCGAGCCCGACGTTGCGGCCTCAAGCGGCAGCATGCTCGTACAAGCCATGTCGCACGTGCCCGGCTGGGGCGAGAAGAACTTCCAGGTGCGCTGCGCAGCCGGGGATGGCGGGGTTCGCTTGGCGGTCCAGCAGGGGCCCGTGCTCGGCTCAGCCGCAACGTCAGGCAGATAGGGTATAGCTGCACGATTAATCGCAGTTGTCTCAGCAAGCCTGCTGCGCGCACTGTGTCTCACCCACGCTGCAGGTCATGGGCAAGCAGTTCGAGGTGCTGCGCTCCGTGGCGGCCGGCTGCCCCAGCTTCAGCAAGCGCGACGCATTTATCTGCATCAACGGCTGCATCGACAAGGCAAGATTGGGCGGCTTGGAATTTCCTTAGCTTGTTGGCACACGAGTCCGCTTTGATTTGGGGGGAAGGCCCTCTGCCGCTTTTCGTACTGCGCCGCTGCGCCTCCCCTGCCGTCTGCCTTGACGTGTCCTCCCCATCCTATCGCCCGTGCAGGTGGCGGACTTGAAGCTTAAGGGCCCCAGCTTTGACACGCTCACCAGCGTCGCCGAGGCCGTCGGCCCACAGTTCGTCATGACGCAGCTGCACAAGAAGGCCGCGGTGCACAAGAACCCAAAGGTTCAAAGCGAGAGCATCAACTGGATCGCCCGCGCGCTGACCGAGTTCGGCATGCCGGGCATCGACGTGCGCTCGCTGCTGGACTGGGCCAAGGAGGACCTGGGCTCCTCTAATGCCGGCGTGCGCAACGCCGCCATCCAGCTGCTGGGCGTCATGTACCGGTGAGCCCCTGGGGCCGAGGGCCGCGGTAGTAGCCATTAGTAGGTGGCACCACGCGCCGGATGTGCCGGCAGCCCTCACGGCCTGCCCATGTGCGTGCCACGCTTGCTATCCCAGAACGTTGACGTCTTGACGCCATGCGCTGCACCGCTGCGTCTGCCCGCGCAGCTTCTTGGGTCCTAAGCTGGGCGACATGATCCGGGCCGACGTCAAGGCGGCG
Source organism: Chlamydomonas sphaeroides (assembly GCA_001662425.1). NCBI lineage: Eukaryota > Viridiplantae > Chlorophyta > Chlorophyceae > Chlamydomonadales > Chlamydomonadaceae > Chlamydomonas > Chlamydomonas sphaeroides. The sequence continues at coordinate 101,742 of BDDC01000086.1, read as the reverse complement.
CTCATGACGGCCATCGATGGCGAGTTCGCCAAGAACGCCGACCTCCCCAAGCCCGAGCCCACGCGCGTGTCGCGCGCCGCGCCGCCGGCCGGCAAGGCCGCGGGTGGCAAGGCTGGTGGCAAGGCGGCGGCGGGCGGCGGCGGCGCTGCCGGTGGCGGCGGTGGCGGCGGCGGTGGCGGCTTCGACGCGGACGACCTGCTGCCGCGCACCGACATCAGCGGCCAGATCACGGGCGAGCTGGTGTCGCAGCTGGGCAGCGCCAACTGGAAGGAGCGCAAGGCAGCGCTGGACGCCATCGAGACCATGCTGGTGCAGGCCGGCAACCGCATCCAGCCCCAGGTGCGCCGCGGTCGCCTCTCGAGCACACGCCTGTGGGGCCGTGTGTCTGTCGTGGTACTCATCAACTGCAGCCGTGCGCCTTCTGACTTAAGCTCACGCTTAGCCCCTTACAGGTGCTTATCGCCCCGCAATGCCCTGCCCCTCTCGCCCCGCGCGCCTCTGCCGTCTCTCAGACCGGCGACGTGCTGCCCGAGCTGAAGAAGCGCTTGGCCGACTCCAACAAGAACCTCATCACCCAGGCTCTTATCCTGCTGGGCCGCATCGCCAATGCCATGGGCAAGGCCATTGAACGGCAGGGCCGCCCGCTGCTGGCGCCCGCCGTCAAGAACATCACCGACCAGAAGCAGACGGTGCGCTGGGGTGCAAGGGGCTCAGGCACCAGGCCGCACCCGGCTATGCCGCTGAGCCGCCCTCGACCTGGCCATGCACGTGCCGTACGTCGTATGTACAGCTTGACATTGCCTTGTGTACCTGCTCCTGGTGCCCTGCGCAGGTGCGGTCGGCGGTGACGGAGATGCTGGACGCCTGGGTGGGCGTCACCAGCGCCAGCAGCGTCATGTCGGACGTGATGGAGGTGCGCCGCGTGCGCGCGCCTTGCGGCTCGAGAATTTTGGTTGTTGGAGCCGATTGTTGGCGCCGCCTGCCATGCCACGCAGCTGCCACCTCGATGTTGAACGTCAGGGATCGTTTCCGCTGCTCTCGTGCTTCATTTCGAAACCGCCCACACATTACATCTCCCCCGCCAGTTCTTCACGAGCCCCAAGATCACGGCCGACGGCAAGACCGAGACGCTCAAGTGGCTCGCGGCGCTCGTGGCGGGCGGCAAGATTGGCGACTGCGTGTCCGACACGCTGCGCGCCGCGGGGCTGGGCGGTCAGGACAAGTCGGCTGAGGTCCGCGATGCGGCTAGCAAGGTCATGGCAGCCCTGGTGGAGGTGAGTCCTGCCAGCAGCGCCTTCTTGGTTGTGTGTTCGTTATATGTCACAATGCTGCTCTGACGACTGCTGGACGCACGCCACGTCCGCATGTGCACGATCCACAGGCGGTGGGCGGTGCGGAGCTGGGCGCTGCGGCTCACGGCCTAGACGGCCCCTCGCGCAAGCCTGCGCTGGAGGCGATCGCCAAGGCCACCGGCGCGCCCGTGGCCGCCGTGGCCGCCGTCGCCACCGCCGCAGCCAGCCGGCCGGCGACCGCGTCCACGGTGCGTCGGCCATGGGCATCGGCAGCGTGCCAGGTTTCCCTAGGGTGTGTGTGGAAGCGCCCCCTTTTCACCTGCTTGCCGCCGCTCACGCCGCGCAGGTGCGCAGCTCCACCACCAACCTGCGCGCCTCGACGTCCAGTCTGCCCAAGGCAGCGCTCAACAGCTCCATGCCGCGGCCCTCCACCGCTGCTAAGCCCGGCGGTGTCAAGTAAGGCCCGTATCGGCCCTGCGGCGAGTGCTTGCTGTAGCGAGCAACCCACCCAAGTTGCCATACTACACTGAGCCCGATGCTGTGCTTCACCCCTCTCCGTGTAGGGCATCCTTCGCTGGCGCCAGCATCACTGCCGCCGCGGCGGCCGCAGAGGGGCCGCTCTTCTCGCCCGACAACAAGAAGGAGGACCGCGCCAAGAAGGTACGTCGGTGTCACAAACCCCGCCACCATGACCGCCACGCACTCGTTACCAAACGTTCCTTGACTCTCGTACATTTGGCACGAGCTCCCCAACCCACGCGCTCCCACCGGCACCCGCCGTCCCGCAGGGCCGCTTTCGGCCAGCCAAGCTTCAGATCATGCCCGACGAGGGCCAGACCCTGGAGACCGAGTTCAGCCCGCTGCTCAGCCCCGCGCTGCGTGCCTCCATGTTCCACAAGGTGGGTACGCCGGTATGGAACATGTGACGCGATGATTCGCCTCGGCAGGCCCGCTCCGGCACTGGAGGCCTGCCGCGTGTTGCCATGCGCAGCTAACATCGTGCCTCTCACCGGTACCGTGGTGTGCCCGACGTGCGTTGCCGTCCGATGCACAGGACTTCAAGAAGCACGTGGAGGCGGCCGACATGATCACGCGCGCCATGCCGTCCATGTACGATGACGTCATCGCCGTGGTCGACCTGCTGTTCCGGTGAGCCCAGCAGTGCATGCGTCGGAGGCCATGCTGGTTGACCTGGTTGTGGTCACCCTGCTGCCGCCTGCTGAAGTTTGAGTATGCTCGCGTGCTGGTAACGTGCACACGGACAGCGAGCCTGCCTCAAAACACGCCGACGCCGCTTCGCGCCCCCACTCGCCGGCAGGTGGAGTACGCTGCGCATCCTCGAGTCCAACACCGCCTCGTTGGTGAAGGTGCTCGACATGCTCAAGCTGCTGCTCGACCTGATGATTGAGCAGGGCTACCGGTGAGGCACGCGGCGGAGCTTGTCGCCACCCGCAGGGGGCAAACAACAGCCGTACCATGGAGACCAGCGCTGGAGGACCTCGCCCGCGGAACAAGCACATGTTGCATTGTCAGCAGTAGTACGTGGCTGGACAATACCGCGTACCCACCTTTCCTGCGCGCAGCGTTTCCGAATACGAGGCCAAGCTCATCCTGCCGGCCGTGGTCGAGAAGTCCGGCCACAACCAGGACAAGCTCAAGGTGCGCCTTGCGTTCCTTCTATGGCCCTAGAGATGCGCCGTCAGCGCGGCTGCTGACGGGGCGCGGCGAGCTCACGATTAGGCGAAAGGGTTATCAAGAACCGCTGGCTCCGAGCGAACTGACACCGTTGTGTTGTCCTGGTGCCTGCAGGCCGAGCACCGCGAGCTGCTGAAGCGCTTCGCGCTGGTGCACCCGCCGATTAAGGTGCTGACGTACGTCAAGGTGAGGCACCAGGGCGACGCATGGCCCTGACCGAGGGCTCCAGCAAGCAGCAGTCACCCATGGACCACGCTGCGCTAGCGCAACGCTGCACAACACGCCATTCATGCGGTCTCCACGTGATGAATCCCACGACCTGGCCCGCCTTTCGCCGCTCGCCACCATACCCTGCCAAAAGGATGGCCTGGAGTCCAAGAACAGCAAGACGCGCGTGGTGTGCCTGGACGAGATCGGCGCCATCGTGGAACGCACCGGCCCCACCGTGTACCGCGGCGGCTCGGTGGCCGCCAGCACCGCCGGCAAGCCCACCGAGAGCGCCATGGCGGCGATGGCTAAGCTGGTGACGGAGCGCGATACAGCCGTGCGCGGCGCATGCCTGGGCGTTGTGGAGGTCCTGTACTGCATCGAGGGCCCGGGTGAGGCGGGAACGGAGCTGGGTGATTGTGGCAGCGGCCGCGGTCGCCTGCGCCATGGGAAATGGGCCTTGGGCCTGCTGAGCAGAGCTTGCGTGACACGACGTCCAGTTCTGTTGGACCGGTGCCCTGACTGCTATGTGCGTCCGTGACCGCAGCGATCTGGGACTACCTGGGCCGGCTCACGGACCAGCAGAAGTCGCTGATCGAGGAGCGCATCAAGAGCGCCGGCAATCGCCTCATGCGCGCGGGGCTGCAGCCGGGCTACAAGGCGGCTGAGTACAGCACAGGGGTGCAGGTACGGCACAAGGGCAGCGGCAGGACACGAGCAGGCTCCGAAATGCAGCGAAAACAGGCCTCGGAGCACGCCGGACGCGTCCCGGCTAAGAAGACCCCTGGAAGTCAGTCTTCCATGTCCGCTGGCTGCCGCCCTTCCCGCAGGACGACCCCATGCAGGTCTCGCCGGCTCCCGCCGCCAACGGTGGCACTCCTCGCCGGCCCGCGTCGCCGCTGCGCCGCTCCGGCATCGGCATGGGCGTCGCTGCGGGCGTGGCCATGGCCTCTCCCTCGCGCGGTGGCCCCGGCATCCTGGACGCCAACGCCGTGGCACGCAGCGCCGCCGGCCAGCCCCCCATGGCGGCGCCTATGCTGCCCGACAGCCCGGCACACCAAGCCGTCGCCGCGGCGGCCGAGGGCGGCGGTGGCGGGGCCTATGACGTGCGGCGCGTGTCATCCCCCATGATGATGGAGCGCTTTGGGTCCTTGAACCTTGGCTCCTCGGTCTCGGTGCCGGGGTCGGGCGGCGAGGTGCTCACCAGCCTCGAGGTGGGCCCTGGCTTGCGCTCAGGGGGCGAGCTTGGCAGCGCGCGGGCGGGCTGCGCTCTTTGCAGCATCGTAGGTCTGCCCGGCTGATGGGCGGGACACGTAGGGCCTACCGTCGGCGCCGTGGCTGCACTCCCTGAGTCGCTGCGTCCAACCAATTGCAGGGCGCGGACGAGGAGGCGGTCATGCGCAACTGGGTCATCATGCACGACCGGCTGCAGAGTGAGCCCTGCACCGTCAACTAGCCGCAACTCAAGCACCGCTAAAACCATCTAGCCGCAGAATGCCCTAGGCAACGGCCGCAGGCCTCACGCTGACGGCTGCTCGCGCCGCTTTCCTCATCGCCGCGCCCCTGCAGGCGACGACTGGGAGCCGTGCATCCAGGCCATGAAGCTGCTGTGCTACAGCTACATGGAGATCGACAAGCACAGCCGCGCAGTGCGCAAGCTGCTCACCGACCCGCGCAACGTGGACGAGCTGGTGCACCTGCTGTCGCGCAAGATGGACCTGGTGCGTGGGGTGGCACGGGAAGGGAAGTATACGACTCAGCACGGTCGCGAGCACCGAAAGCAGGGTTCAGAAGAGCAACGCTGTGCGCCGCGTGGCTTAGATGACGGCAGCTGGTGCGTCCGTCAGACTCAGAGCTTTGGTCGTGTCTACGCCGCCACAGGCCTTCGAGCACGCCTCGTCCTCGACGCTGCTGGTGCCCAACGGCGCCGTGTACAACTCGCGCGCGTGCAAGTACAGCGTGAACGCGCTGATGAACCTGTGCACCGCGCCGTCGCTGGCGGGCAACCTGGGCGACTCCGCGCTGCGGCAGCTCTTCTCCGTCATGCTGGCCTGCCTCATCGACCAGCGCATGCGCCAGGTGCGACAACGGGACGCGCGCAACACGGCTGCCTTTCCTGTGGCGCCCTCCGTTGGTCCTCACCGCTGGTGCGTCCGTGCTGCCACTCGTGTGCCAGGTGCCAGATGGCGACGGCTTCCTCAAGGCCGTCAACATGCTCATCATGCGCATGCTGGAGCACGGCAACAGGTGTGCCCGCGCACTAAGCGCCGCAACCGTCAGCACACAGCATGGCCCTGCCCGAACGTTGCACTTGCCGCTGCTTGCCGTGCCCTGACCTCGCCCTTGCGGCCGCCACCATCCCCAGGCCCGGCGTGTTCGGCGCGCTCATCACACAGCTGCGCGAGCCTAACCCGCGCATCCGCAGCATGCTCAACCCGCCGCACGGCGGGCCCGCGCCCGGCGGCGAGGACGAGATGCTGGCGCGCTGGAACGACCTGGTCGTCAAGTGCCTGATAAAGATGACCAAGCAGCTGGGCAACCTCATCCCCGTGAGCCCGCAGCCCGCACCGCACCGAGCGCAACCTGGGCCGAACCAAACTGAACACGCGCCCAACCAAGGTCTACTCTGCCGCCGACCTGGCTCCCGGCTCTCAACAGGTCATCGACGTGGCCGAGGTGCTGGTCCACATCCACCGCTACATGCAGGACCTGGGCGCGGAGGAGGTCCGTCGCAGGAGCTCGCTGGTGAGTTCCCCCCACCGCTCGTGCTTCGCCGCTGCAAGCGCTCCAACCCCAGCTACCTCGACTCAACTCCCTCTTCTTGGCCACGCTGGCTCGTGCCGGCTCCGGCTAGCTGTAGACGTGCCTGCCATGCCCCTGCCTCCAGGAGGACAAGCCGCTGCGCATGGTGAAGACCATGCTGCACGAGCTGTGCAAGCACCGCGGCTACGACATCTACAAGGACGTAGAGAACATGCCGGGTGCGCACCTGAATGCTACGCAGCGCGCACACTCTTGATCTCCAGCCCTGCCGCCGGCCTTCGGCACGTAATCATCTTGCACTCAGCTCACCCAGCCACCTCCATTTGTCTCAATGCAGGCGTGGTCGAGTCCACGGCCGACATGGTCATGATCCCCTACATCAAGCTCAACCTGGAGACTCTCCACTTGGACCGCCGCCCGCCGCCTGGCGCCGCGCCCGTCGCTGGCGCCGCCGCCGGGGCCGTCCTGGTCGCAGCGGCCGCCGCGCCGCGGCCCGCTGCCGAGCCGTCGGTCGAGGTGCCGTCCACCTCTGCGCCAGCGGTCGCCGCGCCCAGGCCCCGTGGCATCCCCTCGATCGGCACTGCCACGCCAGCCGCTAAGCCGCTGGCTGCCGTGGCCTCAGCGTCCATGCCGGCGCCGGAACCGCAGGTGCTCGCGCCGCTGAGCACCAACGCGATGCCGGCCGCGCCTGCTGCCGCGGCCGCCAGCCCCAAGCCCGCCGCCACGGCTGCAACAGCCGCCGCCGCCGCCGCCGTGGCTGCCGCTCCCGTGGTGCACCACCCCGGCGCCTCCATCAACCTGGACCCCTCCAGCGCCGAGTTCACGCGGCCTTCGACAGACGAGCAGGAGGCGCGCAACATCCTCGCCGCCATCTTCAAGCGCATCGGCGACAAGGCACAGTCGCAGCAGGTGCGGCCCCGGCACCGATGACAGCGCTTGGCAGCGATGTCCCCGCACGAGGCCGTTTTCCAGGTGCATGCGCACGCACACTTGCTGGCCGCTGCAATCCGACCCCGGCCCACGCTCGCTCCCTCAGGCGCTGGTTGACCTGCACCACTTCATGGAGGCCAACCCCGGCAACGACGTGCTGACGCAGATGCTCAACCAGGTGCGAGTCCGTCCCAGGCTCTCGCCCATTAGCATGCGCCGAACCGCCCCGGCCATGGTCCCGTTCCGTTCCCACCCTGCATGGTGCAATGCTGCATCCCGAGCTCACGCCCCGCACACTTCTTCCTCTCAAGCCCTGCTTTACGCCCACCCCGGAGCAGGTCAGCGCCTATTTCCGGACCTACCTGCAGCGCGGCCTCAGCAAGGTCAAGCTGCAGATCCAGCACGCCGCCAACGCCGCTGCTGCCGCTGCGGCGGCGGCGCAGGAACAGGGCACTGCGTCGCCGGCGCAGGACAGGGTGCCATCCGACAGCGGCGCCGTCGGCGCGTCGCACCGCACCACGGGCAGCAGCTGGGGCACGCCCGACGGCGAGGCCACGGTCGCCGCGCCCATCACAGGTGCGTCGCTAGCGGTGGTAGCCCGCTCGCCCATGTGGCCCTGTCCCTGCCCTGTGCGTGCCGTGCACTCTGTATGGCTTGAGCTCGCCTTGCACGGCTACGGGTGGACCGCATCGGCCTCATGACCCGCTACATATCGTTGAGTACTCTAATTTGCCACCCTGCTGCTGCCCCTGCCGCCATGTCATCGGCCTGGCCGCGCCGTGGGCTCCACCTCGCTGCCGCGCAGTCGCGGACAAGCTCGCCGCTGCTGAGGCGGCGCCGCACAGCCCCATGTCGCCGGGCCGGTTGCGCGGGGTGGGCAACCTGGACGACCTGCGCAACCGCATGAACAACCTCAGCGTAAGCAGCCGGGCACATGCCCGCAGGGGGGCATGACAGCCTCTGGGCAGCTTGTGCGGAAAGCCGGGCGGACACATGGCGTGATGGGAGCTTGCAGCGCGCACACGACACACGCGGCCAGGGAATGGACATGAAGAGGGACTCGAAGCTAGTCAGCCCACCTTGCTGCTGTTGTTGCGGCCGGAGTTGTTGATGTGTGTTGCCCAGGCTGCCAATACCCAAGTGAGTTGTTAGCCCGACCTGCGTGCGACTTGACGCTCCGGCTTGCACCCTCTTCCCCACCGCAGACCAACCTGACGGACCTTCCGGTGCGCTCCTCCACGGCGCCGCGCGGCATGATGAGCCAGGAGCTGCTGGACCTGCAGGTGAGGGCAGGATGGTGACAAGAACGACATAACATGAGAGCTGATACCGTTGGCGCTGAAAGGGCCGCACTGCTGGTGCTATCATGCTTTCGAGAGCGGCCGCAAGCCTGGCATGCCCCTTGCGTTCGCTGCCCTGCTGCCCAGGAGCGCATGAAGAAGATCGCCAGCATCGGGGCGGGCGCAGGGGCGGCAGGGAACTGAGGCGATGATGATAGGTGGGGCCGGCGTGTTGGGTGCTGGGCTAGTGTAGGATGCTATTGCAATGGGTGGACAAGGCGGATGGCAGGAACAGCGAGCGCAGTCAGAGGGGCAGTAGGCACGGGCGCGTATACGGGGATGTGATAACCGGTCGTGGTCTCTTATGATTTCACTACTGTGACCTCGGGCCAAACATTCATGGCATATGCAGCTTAGCGGAGCTATAAAAACCCAAAGCGAAGATGCGTCGGAGCTTGGTGCGATCTCCAGAGCATCGCGCCCAAAGCCCTCTCCGGTTCCACTTACCAAACGCCGGCGCGGCGCTTCAACGTAGCATACCAACGGCAACACATTGGGGGCGTCGGCGCACCTGCTTGCCTGCCTGTTGCCCTTATGCCCATGGCTGTGCCTCTTTGGGACCATGGGCTGTGTACTGTGATGACACAACGTGTCATTGGCACAGCACGGTCCGAAGTGCTGCCCGGCGGGCAGCCGGCACTCTTAGGGGACACCTCCAGCCCCATGGCTCTGCCAGCGCACATCGGGCGCGACCCAGGTGCCAGGAATCCGGACAGCCGTTCGCAGCGCTAACGGATAGCTCTCCTGCCATCTCGAGTATTACGTTTTCCGCACACTCGGCACCTGATAAATAAGAGATTAATGGTCTGGCAGCGTGCTGTCCTCTGCCGATGGACGTACTGTGTCATGACAGTACCGGCAGGCTGCGAGGGGCTGGGCAGCCGGTGCGGACCAGGACCCCGCGCGCTTCCCATCCCCTATCCCGTAATACACCACGCCGCTCACATGCTAGCTAGTCCATGCGACCTACCGATGCCCGCTCTGGTTGGCCCGACACCCCTGCCCGGCCGTGTGACCAGTGCCAGGGGTCGATCAGCATCCCTGGGACAGGGCCGCGCCCGACAGGGCCAGATGGGTCCAGGGAAGCTCATCAGGGATCCTGGCCCCTCGTGTTGACGCTAGTTTACCTCGTGTCGACATTGGCCAATGTCACGCACCCACCTGACACATGGCCTCGTGTCTTGTCAAATGAAAGTGACACAAGCATGTGGACACGAGCGTGACACGAGGGGCTATGCGACCGTCTGCCGGCTCACGGGCGAGCACGGTGGAAGGCTGCCTGCCTGCCCTGGGGCGCCCGCCGCGCCACTCGCCCGGCGAGGGCGGCGACGGGGGTGGCGAAGGCGGCGGCGAAAGGCCGGGGCCAGATGGTAGCTGGGGCCGCGGCCGCGGCAAGCGCGGCCGCTGGAGCTCTGATGGCTGGGGCCGGGGTGGGGTGCGGCGGGCCCTCCGCTGGGCTGAGTTGACGGGAAGGGCGGGCCCCGCCTCCTGGCCGTGCCTGGGTGGCTGGGCGGTGGCTGTTGTGCTAGCGGCCGTAGGCTTGGCGAGGCCGGGGGGCGGGGGGCCCGCCATATTCTTGCTTTTGAGCGTGCCGCAGCCCTGGGTGAAGGGGCCAGGGGTCGAGCCCCAGACGAGTGCCGGCACGTTGAGCGCTGGTTATGAGGGCGGTAGGGCGCCTGCGTTCAAACGCCATGAAGTGAAGTAGCCCGATTGGCGGGGGCGCCCGGCAGGCCTTGATAACGGACGGAGGGGGATTAACGATATTCGGTTGGGCCACCTTGTCGGCGCTGCATCAGCCGACCACCGTGCCTTGCTGCCGAGCAGCACGGCCAGCAGAGGAAGGGGCAGCCGGCGGAAGCGCAGCACGGGGGCGTTACCGTACATGGGCTCATGGGGAGGAAGAGCGCGGGATGAGGCGGGCCAGCCCTCGTATCTTGAGTCAACGCTGACAGTAGGTCGACTACGTTTCATGAAGAGATGTCGTAGGGCTGTCAGCGAAGAGACGAGGGTTGGATGGGGCATGAGGAGCAGCATAGCGTGAGCCGCTCTGGCCATACGGCACCGCTTCATCGCATGGTGGGCGAGGTGCCGGTTACGGCACAGCGCCCAGCGCCGCCGCGACATCCTGCACCCACCGCAACGCAGCCGCATGCTCCCGGGACAGCAACAGGGGCCAGGGACGCGAGGCTTCAAGCCCCGCCGCCAACGGAGCTGAACCTTCACTCCTCGTCCGCTTGCCACCGCTGGCGGCGACCGGGTTTGCTCCGGCCGCCACCCCCGCCAGCAGGTCCCGCGCTGGTCACTTTGGCCCAACCGCCCAAGCTCAAGCGACCGGATTCGCCGCGGCGCTGCCCTGGCCGCTACCTGGCCCTGGTGCCGCCTCCCCTCGGCCCTGCGCGGCGACCGACGGGCGGCGAGGGGACAGCCGGCGCGGCTAAATGTCGGGAAGCCCATTCCCTGATTCGCACTGCAGTGCTCTTCGCGCGGCTCGGCCTGGTTCGGCCCCCTAAGCCACCGTCGCCACCAGGGCAGCGCTCATGCCAAAAAGCACGGGCTGTAAAGGGGACAACCAGCGCAGCTGCGTGACGGGAAGCACATACATTATTCCCTGTTTAAATCTGTGGTGCTTTGCTGCCGCGTGACTTCGCTTGCTTTAGGCCGCCTGAGGTCACCCAGCCCGGATGACTTCAGTCCCAAACGGTTGACATGCCAGGTGACTTGGGTGACCTGGGTAACAAGGATACGAGCCGTGGGCCCGGCCCCAGCTTATCATCCCCATCTTTTACTTCAGGGCGCCATTGCCGGCGGGCCGCGCTCATCTCAATGCCGTCGATTGACCTAAGGGGCTGTCATCGGAGTGAAGGGGTCCATTGGCCGTTTGGCCCTGGCCCCGGTGAGGTACGACCCCTGCCCCAATCAACCGATACCGCTCAGTCCCAGAGCCGAAGCAGCCCCTTGCAGGAGGGGCTCCTCCTGGCCCGTTGAAGACCTGGGGGGCTGCCTTGTCGCACGCCGTCCTCCGCCAGCCGCGCCGGCCTTGCCCCACGCCCAGCCAGCGCCTCAGGAGCACCAGGTAGCGCAGGGCTGCGCCTGCCTACCAAGCATGCGCCGGAGCGCTGTCATCACTTCGTCCCATGCGCTTGCGTCCGTCCGTCTAAGGTCTGTGTGTGTATTTAGAAATAGGTAACATATAGTAAGCACGACCCGTGCGGCACGCCCTGGTTTGGTGACGCGTCGGTCGTGCATAGGAAGCAGGGATGCGTTTAGGTGTGTGTGTGTGTTCAAGTGTTAGGTGAAGACGGAACCCCACACATGGCACAGCACAGCTAAGGGTTGAATGGCGCGTCGGCCGTGCAGGGAGAGAATGCGTATAGGTGTGTGTGTTCGTAATAATCAACATAGCCCGACACACGACGCCCTGGGGGATCGGCATATTAGCCGTGCGACATGCAGGCAGGGATGCGGCCAAGAGCGGTGCACCAGTGCGGGAGCGAAGCCCAAGCGCCGCCATAAGTAGATTTAACATCCTGGCCCGTCCCAACCCGCATACGGATGTGTGAAGACGTTGGTAGATGTTGTCAGTGTAGAACGCAGGCCGCAGCACCCGTCGGCGCGCGCGCACGCTCTAAGCTAACGAGTAATCGCGCAACACAACACGGCCCCATCACAGCACGCCCGGTTCGCGACGCGACGCAAACGTACCTAGGCAAGGAGGCAGCAGCACCGGCAAGGGA
>BDDC01000086.1:67444-81484 GCA_001662425.1 Chlamydomonas sphaeroides | reverse complement strand
CGCCACCATAAGCAGGCTTGACATCCCGGCCCGTCCCAACCCGCATACGGATATATGTAGACGTCCGTGTTTGTGTGCGTGTTCAATTTTTAGGGCCGAAAGAGAGTACCACCCCACAAGCGGCACGCCTCGGGTTGGTGACGCGCTGGTCGTGCGTGGGAAGAAAGTAGGGATGCGTTTAGCGTGCGGGAAGCAAAGCCCAGCGCCGCCTTGAAAGAACCCGAGGCCCGCCCGTCCAGCCCGCGCACCGATGTATGTGCAGTAGGCGTACGTTGCGAGAGTGGCTGGCACGGCACGCGGGCCTCGCATGACGTGCTAGCCGGCGTGGCACAGGGCGGCGGCGTGCGGCAAGGTCCCACACCGATGACGCTGTGCGGTGCGCGTGCGGCCGGGTCATGAGTGCCCCAACATGTGATTGCAGCGATTGAATGCGCGGCGCCGTCACCCAGGCTATGCTGCCCAGGCTATGCTGCTTAGGCTATGCTGCTCAGGCTATGCTGCTCAGGCTATGCTGTGCATGTACAAGCAAGCAGCCACAAGGTGGCCGGGCTCAGGCCTCCTGGCCTGGCTGGGGAGCTAGCGCCGCAAACCCTTGCACACAGGAGGGAGGGTTCCTTACCCCTGCTTTTCGGCAGGCATGTCAGAGTGCTCGTGTGCCGGTGATCCACGCATGCAACGCACGTGCGATGCAGGTTCACGCCACGCAGTGTGACGCGGAGCTGCCGCCGCTTCCGAGTCCACGCGGCGGGTTTTCGTCGCGCGCGCGGAACCGCGTCGTCACGCACGGTACGTGCGGCCGTACATATCCCGCCGAGTTACCATGTTAACCAACATGGCTAATGCGGTATCTACCACATACACATTTACCCAGGCGACCTGCGAACACGCGTTCGCTGTGCGGCTGCTGCTGACCGGCGGGAAGGGCTGCTGCGGCAACACGCCACCAGTCACCAGCTGCCCAACAGACACGTGCGCAACACGTTGCAACCTCTGCTGACGGTGTAGCGCAAGCGCGTGGTCGGGAGCCCCTGCTGCTGTGTGCAGCTTCATGCGCATTGCCGGCGGGCAGCGCCTCGGCGTGGTCGACGCTTCATACCCCAAGGCAACCTCACCAGCGGTAAGGAGCATACTATTTTCAAGGTCTGTAACGAAACGGCGCCGAGCGTGGATTCTTGTTGAATCGCCGGTTCTTGTTGGGCGCGCACACATGCCGCTTCTCAAGCGCAAGAAGCGCAGTAACATGCATGGTGCAAGGTAGCCACGTGCTCAGCGCTCCTCATAGGCGGTGGTCTGCCATACATGGGAGTAGCGACGTTGTGCCTACTCCCATGTATGGCAGACCACCCAACATCACTGGCTGCTACGCACATAACAGAATGCCTTATCGCCACTAGTTCTGCATATCGGAGACGCGAAGGGCACGTGTGTGTGGAGTGTAACGAACCTGCATCGATACGGCTTTCCCGTTCCTTGGCGAAGTATTTACCTCATCATGAACAGCTCTGACTCATGTTAGGGTAGATAGCTTGCAGGCAGGGCGTACCTTGCACTGGACGCATGCCGAACGGGAGAAGTCCACCGCTCGCTGCTGGGCGCAGCGCGGCTGTGTAATTGCTTCATAACGACACCATAAACATACCGAAGCTTCGTCGCGCTGTAATGGCAGTGTAAACTTAGGTGTAACTACAGTTACGTACCGCATGTGTGCATCAGTTGCCCCACCCTCCTCGAGCAGGACAGACCTCGCCGGGGAGAAACATACACCGCCGCCATAGCAGCCAGCGCACCAGTCGGAGGAGCAGGCGCGTCTGCTCATGGACAGAGGGTTCCCGCCGACGAAAGGGACGAGCGATACATGACCTAGATTATCCCCAGCAGCCACCTACCGGCTGCTTGCCTGCTCTGTGACGTGCCTGCTTCCGATGAGGCCTGCTGCGCGCACACCACCTGCTGTCATGCTGGTGATCAGCAGCAAGATGCCCCAAGCGGGCTGGTGCATAGATGAAACGCGTCGGGGCCTTGCTTGACAGTATGTATGGTGTTAGCATGTATGGCGTACAAGGGCGTATGGCAACTAGCAGCCCACTGCTCCTGTATCCTCACCTGCTGTTGCAGCAATTGTGCGCCCATACATCCGCACCAGCCCATGCCCATCCCCACGCCCGAACCCTCAACGGAACCCACACCCGGACTCAGCCTACGCCCGCGCCAGCAGCCATGCCCGGGGCTCGCTCTGGTGTTTTTGATTTTAGCGAAGCAAATAAATTCACTGTATATCAACCCGTACAGCAGAGTATCGAGTAGCATCATGACGCCATGCTGTTCGGCATTCAGCTACAATCAGACCTTCATATTGCATTGATGCATGGCACACCCGTCGGCGGCGGATCGACCGCGGTTGAGGCAGTAATCGAGGCCAATACATACGTACCAGCAGGGGGTGAAAAGGGGGGCCCCTGATACATGCCGTACGGTACACGATCGCGACTCGAGACCTGCTGCTGCTCACCTTGGGCTGTTAACCTGCCGCAATATTATTGCACCTCAGAGCAAGGCGCCGTGCTCGGCAACGCACAAGTCATGGCTCGGAGGCGGCATCGAGGAGGCCGCACGTGCGCGTCATCGTTTGGGGTGCCATGGCAACCAGCGCCGCGCGGCCAGAGCGGCGGGGTGACATCGGATGCGTGGACGAATGTGTTCCTGGCCCTGGCGCTGCTACTGCTATGCCCTCACGCCTGCACAAAGGTGGCAGGTGCGAATGGGTTCTGCCAGCTAGCTAGCTGCCGGTTGCCCACTAAGCGCCCTGCTTCGCTGCTTCTGTTGCATCGCTGCCGAGCGCTTGTGAGACTGCTGATGAGCATCCATTGCAGGTGCCTACGCGCGCAGCACGCACCTGACTGTCCGTTCCGGGCCCCGAATTTGGTTGTCCCAGCCCAAGGCCCACAGCAGGTGACTTGCCATGTCAACTCCACAGCACCGCCTTTGAACATCATCGACGGGTTGTCCCAGCATTCGGACGCGGAAGGCTGGGGCGTAGTGCCCCTGGTCGTCCCAGACACGTGCGTGCATGTCTTGGGCTGCGTGGGCCCGCGACTTCAGCTTGTTTTTCCCGCCATGTGATACCGCCAAGGGCTCGCCATTGTGGGGGACCCCATCGTTGCTGGTTTGGCGACAAAGCAGAACCGACCCCTGCCACCTTATTTGCGGCACCTCGCTTGCCTGCCCTCCCCCCGCGCAGGTGCTGGATGGCAAGCATGCTCAGAGTCATCGTTCGCGTCGGCCTGACCCATGGCGACTTCTACCAGCTGGGAATCCGGGTTGCCTCACCGGAGCCTAGTCGGAAGCTCGTGAGTTCGTTGGGCAGCCGGCAGCTCGCAGGCAGCAGGCCAGTTGGGGCTAGCTCGGCGAGCGTGCTTGAAACTGTACGGCGAGTCATCAGGGAAGAGGCCAAGCAGTTTGCTTATCCCCCGTCTGCGCCCAGTACGCCAATGCTCTGCCGACCTGCTGCAGGCTCAACTGACCTACTCCTGCAGCGGCGTGGTCCGTGCCTGCTGGATGCAACCAGTCGACGGTGTGTTCGTTTTCAACATGGCCGCCATCAATTCCACCGATGCGGCGCCTGTCAGTGCTGCCGGGGGCACATACCGGCCCGTCGACAACACCACCGCATTTTTTCACTCACGCATTCCGCAAGGCAAGTATGGAGTGGAGGTAGTGCAGGCGGCAGCGAGCGCCATACAGCAGCCGGGCGATGCAGGGCTTGGCGATGCCGCACGGGGCAAGGCGACCAGCTGCAGTGGTGCGGTGGTGCCACCCAGCCAGGGAGCGGGTGGGCAGCGCAACGCATGCGTCCGAGCGATGGATGGGTGGGTGGGACCCATGCCAGCGGGGCACGGTGCCAACGCAGCGCAACCGCGGCGCGGCAGCGTTCATGGTGAAGGCACACCGCAGCACACATATAATAACGACTATACGTGTGCCGCATACTTCACATGCCACACCGCGCCCCAGGCACATGGAACCTCGAGATATATGACCCCTTTGCCGGCAAGACCGGCGTACTTCGATGGTGGTCGCTGGAAATCACGGGCACCGCAAGCCCATCGCCACCGCCCTTGCCACCCACACCGGTACCCTCGCCACCGCCACTGGCGCCAGCCCGACCGCCGTCACCTTCGCCGCCCCCGCCGTTGCCTTCACCGCCGGCTGGTGAGCAAGCCTAACAGAGTCACCTCTATCTGCCAAGCACGTTCGGTCGGCCCTTGCAGCAGACCAGCTCCATCTTGTGGTGGCTACTGCATGCCGCGGCAATGATGCTGAGAGAGCTCCACACTCACGGACAGGCGCCCCGCTCACACACTGCTCTCTAACCGCAGTGCCACCCCCAAGCCCGGCGCGGACGGCATCATGTCACGTCAACTCCACTGCTGCGCCCTGGCTACCTTTGCCCATAACCGACAGCTCCTTGGGCAGGGTGCCCCTGGTCGTCCCAGACACGTGCGTGCACAGCTGCAGCTTAACGTTGCGGCAGGGCGGGACCGCATAGTTACCTAGCAAACAGCGGGGCTACCGCGGGGCTACGGTTAGCGAGGCTGGGTGCGTGCGTGTAGCCGCGTGCCTCCGCTTGTACGCGTCGTGTGTGGTTATTACCAACGCAATCGCAACGCACCCCTCTATGCGGCCCTGCTGGCTCATTATCACACACCCGCCGCAGGTGCTTGGTCGGAGCAGTTCAAAAGGTCGTCGTGCGCTTGGGCCTGGCCCACGACAACTTCTACCAGCTCGGCATCATGCTGTACTCTCACTGGACCGGATCCGTAAGTGCATTGATTGGCCCTATGGTACTAAGACAACAATCAGCTCGGGGGAGGAGACACGTAGCTGGGGGGCATTGTTCCACGCGCTGCGTTGTGGATTTCCGTGCAGGGAATGGATGTGGCATCCCCTGGCTGCCGCCCATGCATACCGCCCTGCCGCGTGCCTGCAGGCGGCTCTGGCCCGCTATTGCGACAACACGTTCCAAGCCTGCGTTGTGCAGCCAGTCGACGGCGTGTTCGTGTTCGACATGGCCGCCGCTACCACTACGGAGGCGGCGCCCGTCGGCGCTGCCGGGGGCACATATCGACCTTTCCAAAACATCGACGACGTGTTCTCAATTGGCTACGCCAACGGCAAGTAGTGCCAGCTCGCTGCAGCTGCAGTCGGAAAGCTACAGCTAGCTTGCAGTGCCACGTTGCGAGCATGCAGCAGTATTCGTGCGGTCGTGCTAAGTATGGCATGCAGTGATTCCAGGTCAGACGCCTCGTGCTGCAGTTAGCTAGGGCGGGCGCTGCCACGGGCCCCAAGCGCATGTATGCAGGCCGAGGTTGACATGGGTGTGTCGCCCGGGCCACACAACCAACGCCCGCCCCAGGCACATGGAATCTTGAGATCTTCGACGCTGTCAAAAGCGGGACTGGCCAGCTTCGATGGTGGTCGCTCGAGATTTCGGGCATCAGCAGCCTGTTCACACCGCCCCCGCCGTCCCCGCCGTCCCCGCCGTCCCCGCCGCTCCCGCCCTCGCCACGACCGCCCTCGCCGCGGCCCTTGCCACCTCCGACCCCGCCCTCGCCACCACCACCATTTCCGTCGCCACCACCGCCGTCACCACGACCATCCCCACCGGTGCCCTCGCCACCCTTGCCGCCCCCGCGGCCGCCTGCCCCGCCTTCCCCACGGCCCCCTCTGCCGCCGCTACCTGCATCGACCGGTGAGCGACGCACACACTCACGCTCAGTGCGTAGCGTTACGAAGGTAGTCCGTTCTTTTGCCAGTAGCAGTCGAACACAAACACGAACATCGACACGAACAGCGCACCGCGCTACGTAGGTGGCATGTAGATGCTAACTGCAATCCGTTGCAATAGTAACCGCAGGCTGGCCAGGCAGCCGGTCGCAGTAGTGCATGCTGTGTGCCCTCGCTCGATCGCATGTATGCCTCATCACAACCAACAATCGCCCCTGCTCGCAGCTTACCAAATCACACGCACGACCTCCTGGTTCTGTGACACTCTCAGCAGCGCGATCCTCAACGACAACACGCTCATCACCAGATACCCGTTGGATGGCTTTCTGGCCAGCACCAGCAACAGCACCATCATCTCACTACAGGTTGCGTACGACGGCTGGCAGCGACTCGGCGCGCGCGCCGGCGCCAGCTCGGGCGGCACCCCCATGGTCCTCAACCTCACGAGGCTCCTCCCGCCGGGCCCGGCGGGCAGCATCCTGGGGGCGCAGGCCTGTTGCTCAGCGCCCGTGTCCGGGATCAGCTACCTGCAGCAAATCAAGTTGCTGACGGCGTACGGTGCACTCGACATTCGCAGCGGCGCGTGTGCTTTGCCGCAACCCTGGGTGTACTCCCCTGACAGCACCTGGACCCTGGGGGGCCTTACGACCCGAGGGGACACGACTGCCGTGAGGGGCGTCGCATTCGTGTGGGTGCAACGCTTCGCACCGCCGCCGCCGCCGCCATCCCCGCAACCATCACCGCTGCCGCCTGCGCCTCCTTCACCCCCACCGCCGCCGTCACCAACCCCACCGCCAAGCCCGCCGCCAAGCCCCAGGCCGCCGTCGCCCAGCCTACCGCCACCAAAGCCGTCGCCACCCCCGCCGCCGTCTGTGCCATCCCCACCTCCACCAAAGCCGTCGCCACCCCCGCCGCCGTCTCAGCCATCCCCACCTTCGCCAACGCCGTCGCCACCGCCACCGCCTTCGCCGCATCCGTTGTCACCACCCTCACCGAGCCCATCGCCACACCTGCCACCGTCGCTGCCTCTCTCACCTCCATCGCCGTCTCCACCGCCGTCGCCTCCTTCCCCGCCATCGCCTCCATCGCCGCCGCCGGCCGGTGAGCGTGTGTGACCAACCTGCCCAGTGTCGCTGCTGGCAATACCCTCTCTGCTCTCGCCGGCCGGTTCACTTCCAATAATGTCATTATCGATTCACGATGTTGTTGCGATGAGCCTGGATACATCTATCGGTATCTGCAATAATGGCATGCGGGCGAAGCCTTGCGTGTCTGCTGTTTGCTAGAAATTCCGAGGATGCGTGCATGCAAGCAACGCTGACCAGTGCGAACGTACGAGTCAATACATGGGATGTTATGCTGGCATGCGTGCTCGCCGCTGCAACCGCTTACCCCTCCATGCATCAGCAGCGTGCCAGACCTGCCGCTGCCTTTCTCACTGCCTCACGGCCGCCCGCCGCTCTCCCCTGCTGCCACCCATTTGCAGCCCCACCCCCAAGCCCGCAAATTAACGAAGCATGCCTGGTGCACTCCACGGCACTGCCTCGACCCATCGCCGACAACGCCTTGGGACTTGTGCCGCTGGTCGTCAACAGCACGTGCGTGCGTGCCTGCGTGCAAAAGTGCAGCATCCTCATCCTCAGCAGCAGCAGCAGCAGCAGCAGCAGCAGCAGAACCTCGTTGTGGTCCGCGCGGCGGTTGACTTGTTGCATCGCCAAGCGCATGGCACAGTGCCATCCACTGCTGGGCTGCGTGCGTGCGGCGGGGCTCGACAGCAACATACATGCGCATCAGCCACCTACCGCCCCTGCTGGGCCGACGCGTGTATGTGCGTACGTGATGGCCAATAATAGTCAGACCATGCGCACATGCAAGCGCCCACTCATCGGTCGAACACGCTCATCATCCGCGTTGCATCGATCGCCCCTCGCATACACTCGCAGGTGCCTGGTGGGAACAATTCGGAAACTCGTTGTGCGCGTGAACCTGACGCATGCCGACTTCTACCAGCTGGCCTTCCGGTTGATTTCGCCAGGCTCGCGAGCTGTGAGTTTGCCGTTACTTCGTTCGTTGAGCCGCCATCTAGCTTGCAGACCGGATAAACACGCATGCGAGCGAGGACGAATGTCGCTGGGCAAGGCTCCAGTTCATGAACTTTATTCCATCATTATCCATGTACCCCATACTCCATATCCATGACGATATGGGGTACATGGGGAGGGAGCCAGGAATGGGTAGGTCCAGGTAATGAATAATCTTGGCTGCGCCTCCTGGATGCCGCCGCCGGTGTCGCCCCGCCGCCCGCCTGCAGGCACGTCTGACCCGTTTCTGCGACACTTCACTCCAAGCCTGCTGGGTGCAGCCAGTCGACGGCGTGTTCGTGTTCGACATGGCCGCCGCCACCACCACGGAGGCGGCGCCCGTAAGCGCTACGGGTGGTACGTACCGACCCCGGGACTCCGAGCTCGACTGGTTGTTTTACGACCGCAGCGCCAACGGTAAGATGCGAGCAAATAGCAGCAGTGTATGCGTGTGTAGCGAGAATGTGGTGTCGTCTGCGACAAACGGATGAAGCAACGAAGCGTGTAGCCTTAAGTCAGCGTTTGGTGCGTGTTGCCAGTTAGAGAGGGTTGCGGGAGAGTGCGGATGCCGCCAAGGGATGGCACTAAGGCGCAGCTAGCAGAGTACGTAGCTACTCAAAGTAAGCAAGCAGTATGTCTTGTATGTATGTGCCACAACGCACCAGGCACATGGAACCTCGAGGTCTACGATGCATACACTGGCAGGACCGGCGAACTTCGATGGTGGTCACTGCAGATTTCGGGCATCAGCAGCCTGTTCTTACCGCCCCCACCGTCGCCACCATCACCACCGCCGCCGAGGCCGCCCTCGCCACCCCCACCGTCGCCCCCTTCACCCCCACCGTCGACCCCTTCACCTTCACCGCTGCCCCCACCATCGTCACCGGCGGCGCCGCCGCCCCCATCCCCGCCCTCGCCACCCCCGCCACCCCCATCGCCAACCCCACCGTCGCCCCCGCCATCGCCCCCGCTGCCCCCGGTACCGCCACTCCCTGAGCTGCCTGGTAAGTGATAGACATCATCAACGAACGCGCCCAGCGGTGCTAGGTAGCTAGCTACGGCGGGCTAGCTACGATGCTCGTTGCTCTCAATGCCGAGCAACGCAATTTGATGCATGCTGGCTGGCTGGAAGGGATGCGAGGCCACAGCCCTTGCCGACCGCCCGAACGTACGTGCCAGCGACACCAGCGCCGCCGCCGTGTCACGCTGCATACCCCACGCACGCCGTCCCAGCCACTCACGCACCCACCCACAGCCCGCCCCTTTGCTTGCCTCACACGAATACCCCGCCCTACCCGCCCCCCCGTTCCCCCGTCCCCTCGCAGCCTACCTGAACACCCAAACGAGCGCCTGGTTCTGCACCGCCAGCGGCAGCACTGTTCTCAGCGACGACGCGCTGGTCGCCCGGTATCCGTTGGACGGCTTCCTGGCCAACGCCACCTACCACATCCTGTCGCTCCAGGCTGCTTACGATGGCTGGCAGCGCCTCGGCGCGCGCGCCGGCGACGGCTCGGCCGCCGTAGCGGCGTACAACCTCACGGCCCTGCTGGGGCCCACGGGGCGGGTCACGGCGGCGCAGGCCTGCTGCTCAGCTCCCGTGTTTGGCGTGTCCTACCTGCAGCAGATCCGACTGCAGTTGCAGACGACAGCGGCATCGGCGGGCGTCCTCAGCATCAGCAGCAGCGCGTGCCAGTCGCTGCAGCCCCTGGTATACCCGCCGGACAACAGCGGGACCTGGACCCTGGGGGGCCTTATGACGCGAGGGCAGCCGGGCGTCGTCCTGCGAGGCGTCGCCTTCGTGTGGGTGCAACGGTTCGCTCCGCCGCCGCCGCTCCCGCTGCCCCCAGCTCCTCCACCGCCGCCGCAGCCGCCCGCCTCGCCGCTGCCCCCCACCCAGCCACCGCCAAGCCCACTACCGCCCTCGCCACCCCCACGGCCGCCACCCCCACCATCCCCAAGGCCCCCTGCGCCCCCTCTGCCGCCGCTAGCGCCGCTGCCGGGTAAGGAATGGGCGCTCGCGTGTCGACCGAGTGCTGCCTATCTCAGCGCTCTGCTAGCTAGCTATTCAAGCACGACCAGCTCGATGCCCCGCTGGTGGGCTAGCCTCTGCCTGCAGTCCTCGCCGAGCGACTTCCTAGGCTCGCTCGCTCGCTAGTCAGGCCAACTTGGCGAGCTACCCGCTGCGCTGCCGCACCTCCAACCAGGCAGGCGCAGTTCCGGCCAAGCGTGCACTCAACTCTCGCGCCTCTTTCGTGCCTCCGCCACGCTCTCACCCCTGCCCGCAGCCTATCAAATCACGCAAACCAGCGCCTGGTCCTGCGCCGCAAGCGGCTACACCACGTACCGCGACGACGCGCTCATCGCCCGGTACCCGCTCGACGGCTTGCTGGCCGGCACTAGCAGCAATGCCGTCCTATGGGTCCAGGCCGCGTACGATGGCTGGCAGCGACTCGGCGCGCGCGCCGGCGCTATTGTGAGCGGCACCCCCATGGTCCTCAACCTTACGGACCTCTTGGGACCAACAGGACGCGTGACTGCGGCGCGGGCCTGCTGCTCAATCGCGAGCCTATTCAGCCCAATCTACCTCCAGCAGATACACTTGCAGACTACATCCTCGCTCAGCACTGTTAGCATCAGCAGCAGCGCGTGTGCTTCGCTCCAGCCTTGGGTGTATCCCCCGGACAACAGCGGGACGTGGACCCTGGGGGGCCTTATGACCCGTGGGGACATGGCGTTTATGAGGGGCGTCGCCTTCATTTGGGTGCAACGCTTTGCACAGCCGCCGCCGCCGCCGTCTCCCACCCCGTCACTGCCACCGCCAACGCTGCCATCACCATATCTAGCCCCGCCGTCGCCTGAACCGCCGCACAACCCTCCCTCACCTCCCCGCCCGCCGTTGCCTCCGTCGCCACCTCGGCCTCCGAAGCCCCCACCGCCACCTAGGCCACCCAAGCCCTCGCCGCCGCCTCGCCCACCGGCTCCTCCCGCCCGCCCCTCACCTCCTTTGCCCTCACCTCTGCCACCAGCGTTCCCGCCGCCCGCGCCACCGCGCAACTCTCCTTCGCCACCCCGTCCGCCGTCACCGCCGTCGCCACCGCGGCCTCCGAAGCCCCCGTCGCCGCCCAGACCACCGAAGCCCTCTCCGCCGCCGCGTCCTCCGTCTCCTCCCGTCCTCCCATCTCCTCCTTCGCCCCCACCATTCCCGCCATCTCCCCCGTCACCTCCACCTACTCCACCGCCGCGCAACCCTCCTTTGCCGCCCCGTCCGCCGTCGCCTCCGCGGCCCCCGAAGCCCCCATCTCCTCCTAAACCACCAAAGCCTTTTCCACCGCCGAGCCCGCCGTCTCCTCCCAGCCGCCCCATGCCGCCTAGCCCCTTGCCGCCCTTGGTGTCAGTACCGCTGCCCTCTGCAACTTCGTCGTCAAGGCTCGGCGACAGCGGCAGCTCGCAGCAGCAGTCTCCGCAAGATCAGGAGGTTCTGCGGGCGGCCGCCGCCGACTCTGCAGCTGGAGGGACCGAGGCCCTGGCTGGCGGCAGCGCAAGGGAGGCGCCGATCAGGTCACAGCAGAATCAGCAGGCGCCGCCAGCGGTGGAGCCAGGGGCCATGCTGCCTACACAGCCGGCCCAGCAGGGATCCCAGCAGAGCTCTGCACAACAGCTGCCTGCCAGCATGGTGGGCCTGGCTGTGG
The DNA here is from genome assembly GCA_001662425.1 of Chlamydomonas sphaeroides. NCBI lineage: Eukaryota > Viridiplantae > Chlorophyta > Chlorophyceae > Chlamydomonadales > Chlamydomonadaceae > Chlamydomonas > Chlamydomonas sphaeroides. The sequence continues at coordinate 69,930 of BDDC01000086.1, read as the reverse complement.
TCGTGAGCGTCGTGGGAGGGGTGGCTGCGCTGGCGGGCGTGGGCTGGAGCGTGGCGCGCTGGAGGCGGACGACGCAAGCCCGCGCTGCACGCGTGGTCCCTCTCTAGCAAAGCAAACCTACGCACGCACGTCCGAGCGACTCCACGTTCGTTCATCCGTCATGATGGGACTCGCGGCATGATGCTGGCTAGCTGCCCTCGCTTTGGGGGGAACCTACCAGCAGTGTGTTGCATATGCGCACATCTCTTGCGTGCTGACCGCCGTATGTTGCAGCTCAACTTGAACGCGCGCCGCTCGCTCGGCAGGAGGCGACGCGGGCGCTGCGGGTTCATGCGCGTCACGAGCAGGAGCAGGGCATGTAGCCACCTAGGGCTGCCCAAGACCTGTCGCTGGCACGCGCTGGCGCGACCTGCTAAGCCTGCTATGCTGCCGCGTTGACTGCTTCCTTCCATGTATTATTACGTGCGTGCATTCATGTTGCGTTCGCCGAGCGAGCTAGCGAGCGCGCGACTCCAATGTATGCCGGGGCGTGTCGCGCTGGGGTTTCTTGCGGCGGGCGGCGCTCAATCACCAGCCATGTTTGACTCACGCACTCACCCTACCCTCATCGTGCATCATCCGCGGCATGCCGTCCGTCCAGCCTACAACACCCGCTCGCGGCATCGTTATCATCGTAGCGAAGCGTTATGTTGTCCGTGCGCTCCTGCTCGCTACGTGCTAACCAGGGGAGCTCCTCTGGTGCTAACTTTTATCGCATGCATCCCTCTTCTCGTTGCTCGCACGTGCATGGTATGAGGACGGTGTGTACGACGCCTGCAACCTGCTGCACCTTGTACGACCGGCGGCGCCGTACGAAGGACACGACCCCGTGTTGGCCAGGTTGGCCAGCGCAGTTGTTGACAGACCCTGAATCATGTGTAGCTAGCTAGGGCGCTGTGCCGCCTGGTCACCACCTATCTTCGGTATTCGGGTGCATACATGTGGTGCGCCGCTGAGCAATCATAACCACGGAGGAACCTAGCTAACATGAGGGGTGGGGGAGAAACCCATGGGTCGTGTGGTTTGCCTCGGGTCTGGCGCTCGTCGTGGCGCCGATATCTGACAATCTTGGCTGCACCTTTGACAGCATGGGTGCGGAGGGCCTTGCAGCATGCGTGTATGTGCTGCTGTGACGGTGACCTTATATTATTAAGCTCTGTCCTGAGGAGCTAAAACAGCGACTTGCTTGAGGGTGCTGCCCATGGTGCCTAGCGGGATGCCGTGTAGCCGGCGAAAGCCCATGCGTGCGCCGGCCTTCACGTTCGAGCTCTGCAGCCGGCGCGGTGTGTTGCTCTAATTTCCCAGCTCGCTTCTCTGCGTGCCTCGTGTCGCTGCAGTAGCCCACTTCTATTACGTTGTTGTGTAACGATCTGGACATCCACTGCAGTGTGATACGTTTTGTCCTGCACCTGGCAGTGATACTAAATACGTGCACCTGAAGCTGTCCAGTGCGGCTCGCCCTTCCTTACGCGCCCTATGCCGCCGGGGCAGGTGTGCATGCAGCGACGTGGCTGGCGCCATGTATAAGAAGGATGTCGGGGCGGTACCGGTGTGTGCGCAAGATGAACATAAAATGAAACAATCAGGAATGCGAAAAAGGGGCGCACCCCGCACCCAGTGCCTTGCGCCGTTCGGCACTTCGACTGGGTTCCTGCTTCCTGCTTTTCCGTTTTTCCTTGCTCGGTTTCGGTTTCTTTTTCCTTTTGCAATCTCTCTCTCTCTCTCCCAGTCCTTCATGTAGGGCTGCCGGCCGCCTTCACCAATATGACTGCTCCAGTCTCAGGCGTTGCTGGTGTAGGCGCCCACCGCCCTCTCAACCAGCGCTCGTCTATTTGCCGGCACTCGACTGGGACGCGACCCCTGGTCCCTTCGCGGCCATGGCACGCTTGAATGCAATGAAGTGGCAGGCCCTGCGCCCACCTGCCGTACACTAGCGTAAGCCTACGGCCGCTATCGCAACAGCCGCCGCCCAGCCAGCCGAGCATAGCCAGGAGGCAGGGCCAGCCCGCGCTGCCACCGCAACCCCCAAAGACCGCTTCGCTTGCGCTTGGCACAGCCAGCTGAGGCTGAGCTCGGCCGATTGCCGCGGCGGCCGGCCCAGCCGACCCCGCTGCCGCTCGGCCCCCGATGGCGGCGGCGGCGGCGGCGCAGCGTCACCAGCGGACGGCCTGCCCCGGCACCCGCCGTCAGAGCTCGAGCGGCCGCGCTTGGCCGCACCGCCCAGCCTGGGCCCTTCGCCACCGCCATCGCCACCCCCGTCGCCGGGCGAGCGGCTCGGCGGGCGCCTTAGGGCAGGCGGCCTGCCACCGTGCTCGCACGTGAGCCAGCAGATGGTCGCATACCCCCTCGTGTCACGCTCGTGTCCACATGCTCGTGTCACTTTCATTTAAGACGGCACGAGGCCTTGTGTCAAGTAAGGGTATGTGGCGACACGAGGTAGCTAGTGT
>BDDC01000086.1:53231-67050 GCA_001662425.1 Chlamydomonas sphaeroides | reverse complement strand
GCGCGGCCCTGTCCCAGGGATGCTGATCGACCCCTGGCACTGGTCACACGGCCGGGCAGGGGTGTCGGACCAACCAGAGCGGGCATCGGTAGGTCGCATGGACTAGCTAGCATGTGAGCGGCGCTGTGGATTACGGGATAGGGGATGGGAAGCGCGCGGGGTCCTGGTCCGCACCGGCTGCCCAGCCCCTCGCAGCCTGCCGGTACACAGCCCACGGCACCATAGAGGCACAGCCATGGGCATGGGGGCAACAGCCAGGTTGGGATAGGCAAGTGCGCGGTGTGGCAAAAGAAGAAGGTATGTGGAGTCCTTGTCCTTCAACGACTTCTACGCTGGTTCTCAAGGAATTAGTCCTTGGCCAAAAGCGCATGAAGGGGCAGAGCTCGTTTCTTACCCGTTGCCAAGTTCAACCGGGGTGGGTGACTTCCTCTTGCTTTGCGGCTGGAAGTCGCGCAAGGTGCCGCCAAAGACAACGGCGCCTAGCACTAGCTGGCATTCTGGGGGACTTCGCTTGCTTTCAGCCGCCTGTGGCCACCCAGCCTTCAGTCCCAAACGGCCAACATGTCTTGTGACTTGGGTGACCTGCGTTACTAAGATACAAGCCCTGGTGGCGACAGGGGGCATCGGGCCAACGGCACCCTTCGGATCACTTGTTTCATCGCACAAAATGGTCAAGATAGCACCCCTGCTTCCACCGAGCTGGTCACACCCCTGCGTGGTAGCGGCACATCATCGCGCACCAAGAGCCGCGCGGGGGGCCCAGGCGCGGCGCCAGCATCACTCCTCCCCACGGGCAGCGGGCGCAGGTCCGGCCAGGGGCGCGGGAGAGACCCTCCCGTTTTCCAAAAGGGCGGCGGGGGGCGCCAGGCCGGGCCAGGGGCGCGGGGCCGGCATCCTTCCTCTTCAAGGGCAGAGGAGGGCGCGGGGGCCGGGCAGGAGCCCGAGAGGCACAGGAGAGACCAACCACCCTTCCACTGGTCCGTATGCGGCGCCATGCCCGGCCAGGGGCGCGAAAGCGGCCTCCCCCCTCCCAACGGACAGCAAGAGTCGTTCATCGGCTGCTGCGTGCTGGCCTTGTGCCAGGCACTTGGCGACGTGGGCTTCCACAGACGCGGCGTTCTACTAACAGTGTGACCTCAGGAACACGTAGGGGAGCAATCAGTTTTACGAGACCCACAAAGCGACCTGTTCTCTTTCAGGTGAAAAGTCTCGACGAGATGTCGCAATGGTCGCTGGGCGGAGTCCGCGTGCATATGTATTTGCGGATAGTTATTGGAGGCGATCTTAGCACGATGCAAAGGCTGCGGGACGTAGTACACGCTAATGGCAAATCCGCCCAATCGCGCACAGCACGCTTCCTCTGTACACAGGTGCTCAAAAGATAAGGTCATAGGGGCGTATTTCGCATTCACAGCTATTCATACATAGACTCGCCAGAGGCTGGGCAGCCATGGCATCGGCCTAGAGCAGTGTGTCTTCGACATAGTTACAAATGCTGCCCTTCTTGACGCTACGGATAATGACATGGCTGCCGCTCTTGGTGCTGTTTGTGGCGCCTTTCCTGGCAGTCGGACAAAACACTACGCAGTGTGAGTGCCGCTGCGTCCGCGCATGCGCGTTGTGGCGTGCGTGACATAATTGTGGACTCTGGGGAGTGACTGGCCTGCTATCGAGCTCTTTTGACGACATGCGCCATGAATAAGCTCCGCTCTGCCTCGCAGGGACCGTGACCCTTCGGAACTTTGTCGCTAGGACACAGAACGCCACAGAGATATATGAGGGCCTCGTCTTTCTGCGCGCCGATGGCACAGTGGCCACCGCGAACAAGACCATCTGCAGGTGCCTTTCATTTCCATGCACTTCGCACGTAGGACGTCTGCATGCGAGTGTATCCACATGCGGAGGAGTGGGACGCAAGGCTGTCACACTCCCAACGGAACCCGCGTTGCCTGTGGGCTCATGTTATCTGAAGCACTGTGCAGGGCTGCAGACTCTCTCGGGCTGGGTTCACTGTCCGGGTCGGACGGTGGACGCACGGCAGTTGGAATATGGGAAATGCGCTATGCGCTACCATACGTCGCGAAGCGTCCGCATCCCCCGCGGCGAGCTTACCCTGGCCATGGACACCCTGCCATTGCCCACGGCACATGATTCGCACAAACAACCGACCGGATGTACCGTGACTCGACGCCGTGACATGTGTGTCCGGTGCCACTCTTGCGGCCTCGCAGCGACGGCTTTGATGACTCAGATGCACGTGTTATCTGTCGGCAGCTTGGCCTGCCTTGGAGGCGTGAGTATGGGCACAGTGGGAGGGGGCGCGTCGCGCCAACGTGTGTCGACCGTTGTGGTTCTTACCCCCTAGCCCGCGTGGTGTGGCGCTGAAACACCCCGCAGGCGCTACTGCGGTTGTTACAGACGCATGGATGGTGTACTCGGTAAGGGTGGCACGGTGCCAGGGGATGCCACATCGGACGGGAGATGGCAGAAGGCCCGTGTGTGAGGCCAGGTTCGGTGGCTGGCCTGTTGGCGCGTTTACTGCCAGTGCCGGCATCCCTTCCTTGTATCTCGGCACTGAGGTCCTGACGACCGCTGCTGGCGCGTGGCGCGCGTGTCCCCTCAGGATGTCATTGGTGACGCCCGATTTGTCAGCCTCGTGGCCTCGGTCGCGCTGTCGGCCGCTGTGGACTTGGTGAGCGTGGCTGATACAACATGCTTCAAAACCACATGTATGGCACAGTAATGCGCCCTTTCACCCGCCCGACACTCGCATTGCGCCGCCAAACCCCAACCCGCCATCCAGACCATTCTACGGTCGTACGTTCCTGCGGTGAGATGGATGGACCACTGTGGTCATGTTGTTGTGATGCGCATTTGGGTCATCTGCCGTGGCCGCTTCACAGCATTGGTACCGCGTCGGACGTTTTTGCAGCCCCTTGGCGTAACATGCATTCGTCTAAATGCACACCGGTGTTTGTGCGGCTAAGGATTAGTACGTGCCTAGGTGCCTTGCGCTGCGCCTTGCTTCCAGCTACCGCCACGCGAGAGTGGTGCCGTGGTGCTAGTGGTGCTAGTGGCGCCGTGCGCCCCCTCCCACACGTAGATCGGAATGTACAAGCTCGGATGCGTTGGCAACGAGTCCAACATCAACCAATGCAAATGGTGCGCAGCTGCTGCCAGCGGTCTCACACCGCGTCGCGTGGCCATGAGGGCGTGTGCGTGTACAGCCAACCCGGCCTCCGACTGCTGTGTGCGCACGTGTGCTTTGCGTTGCATGCAGGGACGCCTGGACCGGTTCAGAGAATGCAACTGCAAACTCCACCACCTGTCCGATCACCTCGGCCGTTGGCGTCAAGTGCTATGACGGTGGGAGGCTCGGAAGCTGCCAGAATTTTGCCTGAGCCTTGACAACCACAACCCCTGATGCAAATGCCGTTACCCCTTGCATCGCCATCCGCAAACTACCGCAGATGAATACGCCGGTGCGTCCGCCTGGTGGTGGTGGTGGTGGTGAAGGTGGTGGTGGTGGTGGTGGGGGGGGTGATGGTGGTGGCGGCAGCGGATGGGATGGGTGATGGCGGAGGGGGGGAGGGGGGCTGCCTGGATGCGCCGCAGTTCACGGGGTGCCCCGCCGGGCCAGCGTGTCCTGTCCTTCCCATGCAGCAGCCGCTCGCCCTCCCCCGCCGCGCCCACTACCACCACACGTCACCTCGCTCCCGGCCCCACCCGCAGTGCGCCTCATGACCAACACGTCTACACCAGCAACCGCCCGCCTCAACAACCAGGGCCGAGTGGAGTTCTGGCTGGACAAGGGGTGAGGCCTGAGGCCGGACCTCGCGTGGCTGGCGCCGGCCAGCCGAGCGGTGGTTGCCCCCCGGCTACCATACCCCATGCCTGATGCCACCCGTGCATGTCACGTGCAAGGGGAGCGGACGGGCATGCCCCGTGTCCGGCTGCGTGTGTCGGCTGCGGAGCAGCTGCTGCCTGCTAGGGTAGCGCTGCAGAAAGCCCATCCATGCGGCCATGCGTCAGCCAGTTGGCGCCGTCCCCCCATTCCGCCCCCCTCGCCCCCGCAGCTGGGCGCTGGTGGGCGACCGCGGCTTCAGCCTGGACAGCGCCCGAGTCATCTGCAGGCAGCTGGGGCTGCCTTGGAAGGGTGCGGCGGGATGGTTTGGTTAGGGGTCGTCGCAGAGGGGCCGGGTGGGCTGGCAAGGGCGCGCACGCCCCGGGCGACGGCGCTGCTGACCCCAACCTCCTCTATCCATGCACAGGCGTCAGGATCATTGCGGGTGGCCTGCAGCCTTATGGGAAGACCACAACCGCGATAAAGGCAGACAGTGAGTGGGGCGCTAGCCGTGACTGCGCGGGTCGCAAGGCCGCCGTCCTGCTCCCGGCCGTCCCTGCTACCCGACTGCTGAACGCCTCTCGTCTGCCGAACCCACGCCCCCAGCGGTCCAATGCGCTGGCACGGAGTCGATGCTTGGACTGTGCCCACAGCAGGCAGCGAACGCCCTCACGCCCTTCATCAGCTTCCCGGTCTCGCTGCAGTGCTTTGAGCCAGACCTCACCCCTCGCCTGGTTGGTGGCAACCACCCGTCGGAGGGCCGCCTGGAGGTCTACATGGACGGCAAATGGGGCACCGGTGCGCATGGGTGTGGAAGCATGGGAGGGGGCGTCGTGCCGCCGGCGCAACCAGCCTCAGCCTTTGCAGCCTCGTCACGGTGCCCGCCGCGCTTCGTGCTGGATATGGCACATGTTGCTGCTGTGCGGCCATGTGGGCTCCGCTTTGGGCTCGGCCACGTAGGGCGGCTGCTGTGCGGCCATGTGGTGTCCGCCCTTGCGCCAGCATGCTGTTACGTGGTCGCCTGCGGCTCCCCCTCCCTGCAGTCTGCAGCAGCAACTTCGACATCTCGGCTGTCCTCACCGTGTGCCGCCAGCTCAACTGGTGGACGTCCGAGGCCAACGGTGCGGCGCCACGAGGGGCGGACAGGGCAGCGCTTGCGTAGCGCGACCGGCGCGCTGCCTGGTGCCGTTGTCCGCGCGCCTCGACACAGCACTGTTATCGTTGCTGTGAGGCTGCGGCTCGGCGAGGGGCGGGCGGCGGCGCTGGGGTTGACCCACGCCGCCCGGCGCCCTGGCCTGGGCCACGCACTTCGCCGACGGATGCGGCAGTCTCCAGCTGTGCGCCGCCAGGGATGGGGGCGTGTGTAGTGGGACCGGCGCGTCGCCCGGTGCCACAGTCGACGCGCCCCAACTCGGCGACCTCATTTCAATGTGTGCCCTGCATCCGTACCCAGGCGCGACCTTCCTGGCCTTCGCCAACAGCTCTGCGGCTGCGGTGGCGGGCCCCCGCCCCGACGGCACGACCCAATCCATCATCACGGAGCTGCGGCAGTGCCCCATAGATGCAGAGAGCATCGAGGAATGGTGCGAGGCGCTGACGGGACGTGGCATTAGATTATTGCTTCGTTCACAGCGCTTGTTGTGAACCTGATGATCTACCCGCCCTACCGCGCCCGAATGTATTGCACGCAGCCAATTTGCCCGTAACAACGGCACCACGCCCGTGACCTGCCTGCCTTCGCAAGACGTGGCGATCAAGTGAGGCGGGCGCCGGCTGGTGGTGGTTGCGGGCTGATTTGGGAACACTGCCGAGATAATAAGGCCCTCGCGTCCAGGCAGACCTCCGCACCGGCAGCCGCCATAGGGCGCATGCGCCCATCTGCACCCCACCCCACGCTTCTTCCCCGCGCTCCCTCCCCAGGTGCTACAGCCAGCCTCCCATCACCAGCCTCGTCGAGACCCGCGCCGTGTGCAGCGACCCCTGGGTGAGCCCCGGGGGGTCGCCTACCCACACGACGTTAGACGCATCGCGCCCTCCTGACCGCTGCCATGCCAGCCTGTGCCATGCCCTCGCGCACGTGCGGTCGCAAGCCTTGCTCGCTCGCCGAGCGCTGATCACGAGCAGCCACACGGCAGGGTCTGTCGCCCCTCCAAGTCTTGCTGACGCCCTGCTGACCGCCTGCCGGTCTTCCCGTCTGCAGGGCTCCCAAGTGGATGTGGTGCCCACCTCTGGTGCCACCACGCTGCTCATCGGAGAGTTTGACGACGCCGCAGCCGCAGCCACCGACGGGCGTGCGCAGGTGACACCGCCGGCTTGCGCCCCCCTCTCCCCCGTTCGCCTAGGAGCCTCTGGCTGTGATGAGGCGGCATCATGCCCAAGCGCTGCCAGCACGAACTTGTTGCAACGCCCTCCGTGGCCCCCTCAGCGTCCTGCCTCCATCCTTCCTCCTCGCCCTCCCTCCCCACCCAGGACGCGCTGCTGGTCCGCTACACGGACGACGGCAACCTGCTCGGCTACGCGGCGCTGGGCCGGCCTTGGGCCAGCTCCTTCCTCAGCCAGAACCCCATCAACTTCGGGGCCACCACCAAGCCGGGGGCTGTACTGCTGGCGGTGAGGCAGCGGCTGACAGCCAGGGACCCATGCGTGCGTGTGTGGTGGTGATGGTGGGGGTCTGCGATGTGCGATAAGCCCCGCATTATTTGTTCCTGCCGCCGTCCCCCGTGTCCTCATATGCTCCCCTCCCCCGGCCTCCCCGTCTGCCAGGACGTGACGGGCGACACCCGCGACGACCTGGTGCTCCTGACCGAGGAGACCATTGTGGTGCGCCGGCCTGCGTGGGGGCACGCCAGGGCGCAGCGAGCACAGCCGGCAGCAGCGGCGATGTGTGTGGAGCCTGCGGCCTGAGCGACCGCCGCCTTTGGTCACCCCATCGCGCAGGTTGCTGCGGCCTCGGGCTCCCGCGACTTCTCGCCCCTGACCACCTGGCTGGACCTCAGCACGAGCGCCGACAGCTTTGATACCACCAACTCCACCCGCCGCGCCTACATGTTCATTGACGTGACCGGGGACGGAGGTGCGCCGCGGCTGGGTCCACGACAGCGTGGGGCCGCGCACGCAATACCTGGACGGACGTCGTGTTCACCGCCTCCCTGCACCGGCATTTCGCCACCCTGTTCCGATTCTATCTCGGCTTCGGCCACAACTCTCCTGCCTCCTGGCCGCCTCCCCTTGCCCCTGCCTTCGCCTCCCTCAGCCGCCGACCTGGTGTTCTTCGACCGCGACCTCCTCCGCCTGGCCTTCTACCCCAGCGACAAGATCGCGCAGTTCCTGGACGGTGAGCGGAGGCAAATAGGAAAAGAAATAGAAGTAGATATTTTATAGACTCAATAAAAGATGGACAGAGAGCCCAGCAGGGGAGGGGCCTGGTTGAGGAACGGCGGTCATCACCGGTGCTCGCCCTGCCGGGACCTGTCGCTGAGCCGTGGCCCATGTGCCGTGCGAACCAACAGATACGGACGGAGGCGGCATCACCTGGTTTGAGCTAACCACCATCTCGGCCCGGTGGGTGCCGTACGTACGGCAGCGCAGTGATGGGCGCGGTGATGTGTTTGCACGCCGCGCCGCCATGAGGCCCCATGGTTAGATTCATGCGTCCGTGTGTGCGCTGGGACCTGCCCACGACTACGCCCCCATGCCACCCAGCTGCGCGAGTCTGGGCACCTCCCCAGCCCCAGTGCGGGTCCTCTAGCACAAGTCCTGCCCGTCTCGCGATCGCACACATGCGCCCGCTCTCCCTCCCCATGCCCTGCAGCTGCGCGAGCCTGGGCGAGGACTGCTTCCTGCTGGCCTCCGACATGAACGGCGACGGCCTGGTGGACGTGTCGCTGGTGCGTGGCGTGGTTTGTGTGGGGATTGCGAGGCGTGCGGTGCTGCGCTGCGGTGTGAAGGTCCCCGCCGCCTGACCCTCGTAGGCCCTCACGCACTCCGCCTTGATTGCCCGCTTACCCGCGTCCCAATGCTTGTCCCAATGTTGTACGTACGTCCCCCACGCCAGGTCTACCTGGACCGCCTCACCGCCGACCGCGAGGTCTACCTGGCCTTTGTCGCCACCAGCCCGCCCACGCCGCTCACATGGCAGTCGTCGCTGCCGGTGAGAGGGCCGATGAGAGCCATCTAGGCACACATGGCGCAGGGTGGTGCGCATGCACGAGTAGCACGAGTGGGGTGCGCCCCACGTAAGCCTGCTGTGTGGTGAGCCCCCCTTCGGCCAGCGGTACGTGGCTGACCAGTTCGCCACTCCCTCGGTACATCCCCTGCGGCCTGGCTCACTGAATGGCGCCCCAACCGCTTCGCCGCCGCCGCAGTCGTACTTTCCGCGCGGCGCCTGCACCTCGCCCTGGGCCGTGGTCATCGGCAAGTTCGTGGGCAACACCTCGGTGAGCCCCGCGCATCGCAGCCCTGCGTGCCCCCATGTGAACACAAGCTGTGCAGCTTGCTTGGTGAACACCTCATGAGATAGGGCCCTGCCCGCTCGTAAGCGCCGGGTTCACGTCCCCGTGTGTACCCCGGTGTGCGGTGTGCCTGACCCTGTGCTGTCCCCAGGTTGTCGGCTACCCTGATGTGGTGGGACAGCCGCTGATGGCCTGCCTGTCGTCGTACGACTCGCGAGTGTGAGTGCGAGTGCCACGCGGTGCTGAGGGGGCCGCTGCTGCTGCGCCCACCCGACCATTGTGGCCCGCCTGTGCTCGCCGCTGGCCGGGTATGCAACCGTTGCGCGACGGCTGGCGCCCTGCCTCGCTCGCCAACGAACCCCGCCACTGCCCCCCCCCCAGCTACGTGTCGGGCTTTGACGACTTCTGGGGCGTGCTGCCAGCCGGCAAGCCGCACGTGGTGCATGTGTCGGACGTCAACCTGGACGGCCGCGACGACCTGATGCTGTTCACCGAGGTGGGTGCGGCCATTGATGGGTCTTGGGACAGGGTTGCTGTCGGGGGTAAGCAACGGTTCCTCCGAGCAGTGCCTGGCCTACGGTGCCCGCGAGCGCCCGCTGCCCTCTTCGTCTCCTCCTGCAGCAGCAGGGCAGCTGCCACCAGGGCGGCTCCGACTGTATGCACAGTTTATCTTTGCCAGTTACCCTTTCTTATTACTCGGCCAGCTCTGCAAACACAACGCCGCCCCCTCCTGCCCCAGGGCGGCTCCTACTACATGCTGTCCAACGGCGCGGGATTCGACACACCGCTGTCCATGACGGATTTCAACTGGCCCGCCGCCGTCAGCGTCGCCGTCGACCCCCTGCCCAAGCTGGGAGACCCCGACCCGAGTGAGCGCCGCCGCCTGAGACGGCTGAGGTCGGGCTCCGGCATGGGCCATGCGTCTGCTGGGGCACTCTAGGCACCCTGTATTTTGTCTGCTGCGGCGAGCGAGGTACCGCTGACTTGTTGACCAATGTTCCGCATCGCCCTGTCTGCACTCCGCAGCCCAAGCCACCGTCGTCGCATCGTGAGTGGGGCGCACTACATTTGTGTAGGAGAGCGCAGCTGCGGCTGCTGGCTGCTTCTCGTGCCTGACATCCAGGGACTGCCTGCGATGCCCCGCAGAGCCCAAGCCGTCATGGCTGCGCCAGTGGAGCAGCGCTGCGGCATCCCCAGCCGCGTCATCGCCTACTTCTCGGTAGGAGCGGGCGTCGGCCGTCACTGCTGCTCCCGTGACCTGCCTGTCCTGTAGAATTTGCCAATGCACACGACGTTTGCAAATGTCGCGCACCCGCTCGCACACGTCCCGCCGCAGAACCGCCGCGCTGACGGCAGCGCAGATTGTGCGCGCGCCCGCGCTGCCAACGAGGGCCTGCTGCGCCGCGCCGCCAAGGCCACGCACGTCATCTTCACTTACGTCAAGCCCGACTTCGAGACCATGTCGGTGGTGTTTAAGAGCGAGCGCGACAAGACCACGGTCGCGGCGCTTAACAAGTGAGCCCCGGGGAAACGTTGACACTTGAAAGCAGCGGCTGCAGGTCACGGCCTGCTGGTCGTCCTGGCCTGGTGTTTGGGGCGGAGTGTTGGGTTTCAGTCCTGTTGTTGGAGTCCTCAGCCCGGTACTGCTTGCGGGCCCCATCTGTTGCTACACGCTCATGGCATGCCACCCGCGCTTCCCTCCCGCAGGGACCTTCTGGACATTGACCCGGCCATCAGCGTGCTGGTGTCCATCGGTGGCGAGGGCAACGACGCCGACTTCGCGCGCATCGCAATCAGCGACCAGGGTATCGAGAGGTGGGTCGTGGCTGTGCGTTGGAGGCCGCGCCCCGTGCCGTCCTGGGGCCAGAGAGACGCATGCGCATGTGTTCCTCCGCCGCTCGCACGTGTGTCCCTCCCACTCCCCAGGTTTGCCACCGAGACGCTCGACTTCTTGAAGCGCTACGACTTGGATGGCGTCGAGTACAGCTGGCCCTCGCTCACACCGGACCAGGTGGGGGCGCCGGTCGGGACCACAAGACATGCCTAGCGGCGCAGCGGCCCGGCAGCAGCCCCACCTGGCCGGGACCTGCGACCTGACACTGTGACGAATGGGCGTGGGGCAGCTGCGCAGCAGCAGGTGGGATGTTGAGCCCAAACCCTGATTGGCGTCATGCGCTGGGGCCCCTCCGCAGCTTGGCCCATGGGTCAACCTGCTGCTGGCGCTGGCCGCGAAGCTCAGCCCCGAAGGCAAGCTGCTGGCTGTATCGGTGAGTGTGCGGGCCGGGCAGGGCCGGGCCGGGCAGGGCCGGGTGCTGCAAATGTGCAAAGCGTCTGGTGCCTCCTGTGGCCCGTGAGGGCAGCAGCACCAGCCCAGGTGCATGCGGCACCCAACCGCCCCAATGGCCACCAGGTACCCGCGGCCTCCGAGCCCTACCGCGCGCTGCCGTGGGACCGCCTGGACACGCTGGTGGACATGATCAACGTGCAGGTACGGCAAGCGTACGACATGTGTGGTACGGGGTGTGTGGTGCGGCTCAGGGCTCAGCGGTTGGAGCCAAGTCGCGGAGGCGGCTGGGAAGGGGAGGAGAAGTTGGTCGTGGCACGCCATCTAGACGCATTCACCTCAGCTAGGTGATGCTTTTATGATGGAGCAGCATCGTGTGCGCAAGACCTGCTCGCAGCCAAGCGCAGCGAGTCGACATGTCGATGGTTATTGAAATGGTGGTCGTCGGGCTGCGGCTGCAGGCCCCGCAACTTACTTCCACGCACATGTTTACTACCGCCGCAGGGCTTTGACTATGCCGGTAGCGAGGTGCTGGGTGTGGTGCCGTACGTGGAGAGCCCGCTGTTCTCATGCGGGGAGGAGACCGGCCTCAGCGTCAACAGCGTCATTGATGCGGTGAGCGCAGCGCAGGAGAGCACACACGCCCCGGGTGGGCCGGCTGCCAGCCGTAGCGCGCTCCGCTTGCCTTGTTCGCTGCCTGCCTGGTACGTCTGCCGGCCTCTGCCCCGCCACGGTCGCCGCGCCACGGCCTGCCCCCGTCCGCAGATCCTGGCTGCGGGCGCGCCCCCCGCTAACGTTAACCTCATCGCCAGCTCTTATGGCCGCACCTACATTCTGGACAATGACGGCTTTGTGGGAGGTGGGTGCGGCTGCCGGGGCCTGTGGCGGCGGTCTCTTGATGCTCCTCGGCCCATCACCCATCCCCGGCTGCCCCTCCTCGGCCGCCCGCCCATCTCCGGCTGCCCTCCTCCGTTCATGTGCAGGTGGCGGCTCGCCCGGTCCCTGCATGGGCGCCGAGGGCTTGCTGGACCAAGCGGAGCTGGAGCTGCTGGTGGCCCCCGGCGCCGCCAAGTTCGACATCGAGGCATTCGTCAGCTACGCACCCTTTGGTGACAACCAGTGCGTGGCTGGGCCCAGCGAGCATAGGATGGGGGCCCAGGTTCCATCCAGCCCGGGAAGGGGGCCTAGGGGCTCGGCACTGCTGCGCCTCGCATGCCCCACCGACGACGACCACGTGCAGGGCCCAGGCCAGCGCCGCGCTCGCTGACCGCTGTTCGCTGGCTGCAGGTGGACCCACTTCGACGACCGCTACAGCATGGCCAACAAGGTGGGGGCCGGGGACAGCAGATCAGAGCCGCTGTCCGCATGCAAGCAAGCGCGGACGTGTGGAGTCATAGTACAGCTACAATTCGAGGGCTATCAAGGCAAGAGCAGCATGGATGCGGATAGGCGGTGGCTTCGTCTTTCGTCCCAATCAAAGCTCGCTCCCGATTGTGCCGTCAGTGCCTGCGCCGTGCCGCCGGACGCATGCGCCATGTCCTGCACGCCCCCCTGCCTTGCCGCCGCAGGTTTGCTTTGCGCGCTACCACTGCCTTGGCGGCCTGGGTCTGTGGGACCTAGACGGCGACACCTTTGGCGAGCTCATGGCCACGGTGGTGGACGGCATCATGGGAGACCCCGCGGCGTGCAACCAGTACACCACGCCCGAGTGCACCGACATCGGTAAGGGGGGCGACGGGGTGGCCCCATCGGTGCTGCCCGCCAGCTGGCCTTGCCCAGGATGGTCACTGCGGGTGTTCACGGCGCGCGTGCGTATCCTCCATGCCCTCCCTCCCTCCGTCACTGCCTCCCTCCCGCAGTGTCGGCCTCGGGCACCACCGACCTGGGCTCGCCCGAGCTGGTGGCCACCCTGGGCGACCAGGAGTACATGCTGTGGCAGGTGCGGCGGATGGATCAGCAGGGGCGAGGGCCGCGGCCGTGCCGCACGGCTGCGAGCGAGCAGGGTGCTGGGGGCCACGCAGCCATACATGTGTGGCGGCGGACAGAACCTCTGCCCGCTGGCGCGCCAACTTCCCTGCCAACCGCTTTCGTTTCCACAGGTCCGCAAGACCTTCTCGGAGGCACGGGTGCACTGCAACGGTGGGGCGCCACAAGGGGCAGCACGCCTGTCGCGGGCATGCCGCCCTCCGCACGCGGCTCGTGCTCAGCGGCCCGACCGATTGCCCTCCCCTCACCTTGCTTGGCGCAGACATCAATGGCGACCTGGTCAGTGTGGCCACAATGGCCGAGGCTAACACGGTTTACTCCCTGCTGGCCGGTTGGGCCACCAGCGGCAACCTCGACGAGGCGGACCTGTACATGGGCCGGGACGTGCACGTGTGGCTGGGAGGCTCCGACGCCAGTGAGCAGGGCGGGCGGAGGGGACGGGGTTAGAGGCGGAGGCGGAGGCGCTCTGGGACATGCGTAAAGCCAGGCCCAGCTGCACGGCTGGGACTGGGGCTCAGGATACGGGTAGACAGCGCTATGGCCAGGCACGTGTCTGTCACTGATGCCGCACCCTCCGACCGCTGCGCCACAGACATGGAGGGCCGCTGGGTGTGGGTGTCCACGGGCGAGGAGCTGACGTACACGTCTTGGGAGGAGGAGCAGCCGGATGGACGGTGAGCACATACAGCCGAGCGGGGCGGAGCCGCGGCAGGAGGCGGCATGCCGCCCCGACGACTTCGAGGGACCTGTCGCAGGGGGCTCGGTGCACTGCTGACACGCACCCCACCAACGCGCTTTCCCGTTCCATTCGCCCATAGCTTCGGCGACGAGGACTGCATGTCCTCATCCATTACACTGCGCGGCTCGGCCGGCGCCGGCCTGCGCAGCGTGGTGACCACCACCTCCAAGTGGCACGACCTACAGTGCAGCATCAAGCTGCCCTTCATTTGCCAGCGTGAGTTGGGTGTCAATTGTCGGATCCAGAAGGGGGCAGCTGCCATGCGAGGCAGCGCTGGCGCCCGCACATCAGCATGCGGGATACCGGTAGGGGATGCCGCAGATAGATACACCCGTGTATCTGACCGGGCCCAGCCCGGCGTGTCCGCCCATGCATCCTGTCTCGCAGGCACGCGTCAGCTCAGCGATGTGAACCTGGGCGACGTCAAGCAGGTGCCCTTCTTCATGTCCACCCTGCTGGTCTTCCCGCCAGAGGTGTCGGGTGAGCGCGCTTTGTTACGTGACACTCGGCCGTCG
>BDDC01000086.1:31801-52861 GCA_001662425.1 Chlamydomonas sphaeroides | reverse complement strand
CCGCCCCCCCCCCCCCCCCCCCCCCCCAGACGAGCCGGCGCTTATGCGCAGGCAGGGCGAGGCCCAGAAGCTGTGCCGCACCTACATGGGCGACCTGCCGTCGCTGACAGAGTGGGTCGGGTACATGTCGATTACAACGGGACATGAGGATATGTTGGATTTGTAATGAAGCC
Organism: Chlamydomonas sphaeroides; assembly: GCA_001662425.1. NCBI lineage: Eukaryota > Viridiplantae > Chlorophyta > Chlorophyceae > Chlamydomonadales > Chlamydomonadaceae > Chlamydomonas > Chlamydomonas sphaeroides. The sequence continues at coordinate 52,688 of BDDC01000086.1, read as the reverse complement.
ACGTGCTGCCAGCTATCCCATCGCCGCGCCTACATGGGCGGCCCGCCCTCGCTGACAGCACCCGATTGGGGGCCGGCGACACTGGGGCTTGAGCGGGGCGGGGCGGGGCTGGCTGGCTGGGTCGGGGCCGGCTGGTGCGCTGGGGACCTGGCTAAGCCCAACCCCGCGCGCCCTTGACGCACCCTCCCATGGCGCCGCCCTATCCACCCCGCAGCCTCTGGATGCGCGAAGAGCTGACGTCCGACGGCTATGCGCGCAACCTGCCGTCCCACTTCTGGCTGGGGCTGCGCACCTTTGGCGACGGCAAGGTGGGGCGGGGCGACTGGGGGCTGCGCCATCCGTAGCTGCGGTGTCAAGCTCTGTTGGTTGCAAGGACCCCTGCGCCCAACGCCCCCGCCGCTTGCTGGCGCGCGCCTCCCTCAGCTCTTCTGGACGGACGGCACCTTCAGCGTCGACGGAGTGCTCAACGCCTGGGAGCCGGGCGAGTTCGGCGACGCGGCCTGCGCCATCCTCGTGGGACCCCGCGGTGCCAACGTGACCCTGGTAGGCCGGGGATGTGCTCCGCGCCCAGACGCGCCGCTGCCGGGGAGACCAATCTGGGCCCTGCAGTGGATTACGACGACAATACAGCGCTGCGGCATGGAACCGGACGGTGCTTGCACCTGACCGCCGCTCTGAGCCCTGGTGGCGCCTAAACTTCGCAAACCCCATGGCCGCAGGACGAGCAACTGTACAGCGTGTGGAACGGCTCGGTGGTGGTGGGTGCCAACAAAGTGTCGCCGCCCCCGTCACCGCCGCCGGACATGCCGCCGCCATCGCCCGGCCCGTGAGTGGGATATCGGATGGGGCGGCTGCTCGGCTGGTCTGCCCGTTTTCTGCACCAAACAGCCTGTCCCCAACAGTAACCCAAGCTTCAGCTCACCTCATTGCCCGCTGCACCTCACCGCTCCACAGGACATCGCCGCCGTCTCCGCCGCCGCCCCCCTTCATCAGCCCACCGCCCCTGTGGCCAAGCTCGCCGCCGCCGCCTGACGCTCCCCAGGGGCTGTCTCCCGGCCAGATGTTTGTCCCGCAAGGTGGGCCAACGGGTCTGGGCGGCACACCGATCATGCCTGCACCATGCGGCGCCATGCGCCAGCGACTGCTCGCCCATTCCAATCGGCCTTCCCGACCCTTGTCTCGCAGGCGTCTACTCGGTGTCCTGCAGGGAGCGCATGCCCACAGTCTGCCAGCGTGCCGCGCCCACCATTTCCTACAGCCCCACCTACTTCTGTCTCCAGCGCCCCAACGGCCTTGCCTTCATCACCCACGGCGAGCGCCTGCCCCGCACGCCCATCAGCGTGGTGGACGAGCGCGAGTGCGGCGTGGCCTGCATGATCGAGCCGCGGTGAGGTCATACGTGGCGCCTGCGGCGGTGCAGGGGCGGCGGCACGGCGCCCTGGCAATGACCATCAATACTTGATCATCAATGCCGGCTTGAAACTACGGTCTCCTTGCCCGCTCTCATGCCAGCGCATCGGTTGCTTCCCAGCATGAGCCCTTGCACCACGCACGCCCTCCCCAACCCTCCCCCCCCCGCAGCTGCGTCTTCTACACCTACCTGCCGCTGCAGGGCGAGGTGCTGCCCAATGGCCAGAGGGCCAACCAGTGCTTCCTCATGGGCCGCCCCTGGACGCCCGACCCGACCCGCTCCTTCATGCCCAAGAAGCTGTCGGAGGTCACTCAGACCACGGACCGAGTGTGCTTCCGCGCGGTCAGCCCCTTTGCGGGCGACCAGGTGGGCTCTTGGGGTACTGGGGTTGGGGACGGGGCACGGGGGGCGCATGGCAGGACCGACCGTGACGCGCATGGCTGGATAGTTCTTGGTAGGGCCCGTACTTGCACCCAACCTAATCTCGTCGCAAGCTGGTGGGTGTGGCGGGGCTTATAGGGGCGGGCGGGCGGAGCATGGCCGGGCCGACAGCGACCCTGATCAGCGCTTGGCGACCCGCTTCTCAACGCCACCCTCTCCATTCTTATGCCCACACAGGTGGACATTGAGGACGACGACGTCATCGACGACCCCAGCGCGGGAGTGAGCGGAGGGTTGGGGTTTGGGAGGCGGGGGCCGGAGCGGCTAACCGCAACCCACTGCCCCAAGCCTCTGCTGCGAGGCGCAGTAGAGATGCTGTGAAGCGGGTTGGTTGCGGTTCGGTTCGCGTCCTTGATTCTACTACATCTTGTTGTGCCGCCGCAGGGCCCCCTCTTCGGCATGCCCAACAGCGCCAACCTGGGTCCCGGCACCAGCGCCCCCGCCGTGGCCTACAGCCTGACCTGCTCGGTACGTACGGACGTAACGAGGCGTAGAGTGCGGCCGGCCGGGTTACGCCGCCCGGGTGTCTAGGTTGGGAGCACCGTGGTGATTTGCCAGCAGGGGCAGCCCCCTGCCTGGCCGCAAACGTGCTCACGCAGCCACCCACCCAGCTGTGCCGGCCCCCTCCCGCCCTCCCTCCCCCAGAACTCTATCCCTGCCGCTCCCCTGCTGGACACCGTCACCCTGGTGTACGACAGCACGACCAAGAACCTGCAGGACATTGGCATCACATGCAACGGCTTTGTGCCGGGAGGCAGGCAGCGCCTCTTCCAGACGCGCCATGCCGCGGCCGTGGCCGAGGACGCCACGTGCGGCCTGGGCGGAGTGCGCGGCATCGGCGGCTCCTTCGACGCCTCCGGGATTTGCACGGTTCGTACGGCACGGGTCACACCTTGGCTAGGAGGCCTCCGGGCCTCCGGGCCTCCGGGCCTCGCACAGCGCCCCGCTCCGCCCAACAGGGGCCTCCCATAGCGCCCCGCTCCGCCGAACACGTGTCCATGGTTGCTGACCGACTTGCCGCCACCCCACCGACCCGCAGCTGGCGGTCACCTGCAGCAGCGGCGCGTTGGTGCGGGCGCTGGCCCCTGCATCTCAGCGCACCTGCATGGGAGGCAGCACCTTCGAGTACCAGTGCCCCCGCGGCATGACCGCGTACGGCATCACAGGCAAGGCTGGGGTGCGAGGCGGGGGCGGCGGCTGCAGGGCCGGCGCCCACACCGCAGTGCCGCAGCCAGGGACGGCACGCCTGCGCTGGGTGACGCCTGCAAAGCAGAGGCTGATGCCGCCGGGATAACCGGGATGCGCTCGGCCCCACTCTGCCGGCGCCTGATGTACCACGCTGCCGCCATGTGTTGCTCGCTCGCCACCAGGCACGGCCGTGAGCAGTGCTACCGGTGAGGGCCGGAGCCAGCGAGCGGGCCGGGCCGGGCCGGGCTGGGCTGGGCTGGACTGGGCTGGACTGGGCTGGACTGGGCTGGACTGGGCTGGACTGGGCTGGGCTGGGCTGGACTGGGCTGGACTGGGCTGGACTGGGCTGGGGTGCCGTAACCGTGGCCGTGTCCCTGCAGACTGGCTACTGCACCGACGGCTTTGTTCCGGTCTCGACACCACTCTTTTCATGACAGTCAACGTTTGCCGCATGCATGCCTTACTCCCTGCGCCAATGTCCTTCCGTCCGCAGCCGCCTCCAACGCTTTGGCATCAGTCCGCCTGCTCTGCGCGACTCTCCCCTTCTTCGTCTCTCCGCCTCCCCCGCCGCCGTCACCGCCATCACCACCATCGCCTTCTCCACCCCCACCCCCACGCCCGCCTCCTCCACCCAAGCCGCCGTCACCGCCCAAGCCCCCATCCCCGCCCAAGTAAGCGCTGCCGCCAGCCAGCTGTGGGCACCCGTCTATGGCTTGCCCACATAGGACTCACGCTGACGCGCCACCTCCTGTCCTACTCTGCCCCGCCGCCTCACCCGCCCACCTGCAGGCCATCACCGAGGCCGCCGCCTCTTGCCACAGGCCGCCGCCTGGCCTCTGTGTTTGATGAGGCCGTGGAGGGCTCCACGGCTGCCGCCCTGCAGCACGTGGACCTGGACGTCAGCGAGGCCACACGGCTGGGCCGCGCCCTGCTGCAGACCGCCCCGCCGCCCAAGCCGCCCAGGCCGCCGCTGCCGCCAAAGCCACCGCCGCCCCGCCCGCCCCGGCCCTCGCCTCCGGTGCCGCCCCCGAGTCCCCCGTCGCCGCCCAAGCCTCCCAGCCCAAGACCTCCGCCGAGTCCCCCGCCGCCTCCCTCACCGCCAGCCCCAAAGCCATCGCCCCCGCCCCCGCCCAGCCCGCCACCCAGCCCCCCGGCGCCACCGTCGCCGCCCCCGGGTGGACCGCCCCCACCCAGCCCCGAGCCGCCGAGCCCCTTTCCCTCTCCGCCGCCCGAGCCACCCACTCCTCCGTCGCCGCCTCCCGCTCCTCCGGCACCTCCGCTTCCGCCTCCCTCGCCCCCTCCTCCGCCCCGCCCGCCGCCGCCACCACTCCAAACCAGCAGCCGTGAGTGCTGGGGATATGGCTCGGCGGTTGCCAAAGTCCAGTTGCCGGGGCTGGAGCCCTGCGGGCGCCAAAGTCCAGTCGCAATCAACCCTCACCGGACACTACCAGCTCCAACCTTGCTGCCCCTCCACCAACCTCCCCTCACGCAGCCTCCGTGGTATGCTCCACCTGCTCGCGCATCTACGGCGACTTCTCCTCCTCCTCCGACTTCTACAGCAGCAGGTGGGCGGACGCGCCTCCTGCACCCCCTGGCTAACGACCCCTCGGTGCCGACTCTTGCTTGGGTCCGAGCCTCCCAGGCTCTGGACCCAGGTCGCTGTGGCACCGTAACTCGCCCCTCCACGCTGCCAGTTCTGCGCCACTGCCTGCAACTGCCCTCGGCCTCCGCCCTTGGCCGCTGCCTCCGCCCTCGGCCTCCGCCCTCGGCCTCCGCCCTCTGCCGCCGCCATCTGCCGCCACCTTGTGCCGCTTGTACGCTGCATCTTCTTGATGCTCCACTTCCACGCGCAGCCCTCCAAATGCCACACTGCTACCCCCCGTCTCCATCCCGTCTTCCCCTTCCCCCAGGCGCTCCGGCTCCACCCGCTGCCCGCGCGGCTTCATGATCAGCCAGCTCTTCACCAACACCGCCCCGCCGCCGCAGCCGTCCGACCTGCCCACCAGCGTGCTGGCCTACACGGGGCTGGGCGCCAACTGCGTGCCCATCGCGCCCACCCCGGGCATGGCGCAGGTGCGGCCATGCCCCGCGTGCTCGGCCGTGCAAGCAGCTGATCTGTGGTCTGCGTCTGTGGATGGAATGCGGAGGTGACTTGCGCCCCCGCCATCCTGCCTGCCGCCCCAGGAACACACGGTGCGCCTCGGCTTCCCAGCGCTGCCAGTCAACGGCATGTCGTTTGGCGCCCCCGACGCTCAGGTGAGCAGGCAGCGGCCGACCGAGGGGCGGCGGGGCTAGCTGCTGGCAGGCGGCGTGCAGTGTCTTCTTCGCCTTGCTGGATGCGTCATTGGCCCTCACCACGCCCCTCGACTTCCGCCCTGTCCTTCCACCGCAGTCATCGATGCCCACCTGCCCCCGCGGCATCACGGAAATCAAGGGTGAGGCCCACAAGCAATCCTACAGCCGCTGGTCGCGCCGGCTGGGTGGCCCCTTGGGCCCTGCTTCTGGCTGCCTACCGCACGACACGTACACACACACACACACAAGGCCCGAAGCCGGTCGCTAGGCCGGCGCCACCGACCGCAAAGCCGTAACAGGGCCTCCGCCTGCTGACCCAACGTGACCTGTGCCTGCGACTGCCGCCTGCCCGCCGCAGGCCGCTACCTGAGCTGGTCGGCGACGCGCCCCGCGGTCATGACCAACTTCCGCTACCGGTGAGCCACTGCAGCCGCTGTTGCGGAGGCCGTGCCGCGCGGTCGGTGGGGAACGCAACGCGTCCTTGATCATGGGCGGGACGTAGCGTTCGCTGTAGGCCCGTACGGATGCGGCGATCCTCCTGCCTATCCACGCTTCCCAGGTGCCTCAACGACAGCACTGCGCTGGCGGAGCCGGGCATGCCCAACGGCACCACCACCTTCCGGTCCTGGGGCTACGGCTGCCCCGCGGGCCAGGCGCTGATTGAGGTCATGTGGACCGTGGAGACCCTGCCCAGTGAGAGGGGCGGCACAGGAGCAGGGAGTTTTCCTTTTGGCTGGGGTTTTGATATACCACTGGTGGCAGTGCTGCTGGCCCCTTACTTGCTGCTAGACTCACCCCGGCTGCCGCCCCGGCCCCGCAGACGGCCAGCCCTTCCTTACCAGCATTGCATTCGAGTGCACCACGGTCGTGGCCGTGCCGCCGCCGGCTCGCATTGGTGAGGGGTCAGGGGCATGATCCTCTCGGCCGCCAGTGCCGCCAGTGCCGCCAGTGCCACCAGTGCCACCAGTGCCGCCGCCACGTCATGGCGTTGCTAGGCGCTTTAGCTGCCAGTGGGGGTTGCGCACAGCCAGCCACGCATTCGCTATCCCGGCTGACCCCGTTCTTGACGTATGCAACTCGCACAGATGGCGGCATCTTCACCGCCGCCGAGGCGGCTGACCTGGACACCATCGCCCTCAACTGCCCGCAAGGGACGTGGGTCACCCAGATCTACGGCAGGCACGAGCGGGACAGCCTAAACAGCCTCTTTGAGGCCGACACCTACATCCGGGAGCTGGGAGTGGTGTGCTCGGGCCTGGTGTCTACTACGCGAGGTACGCGGGACAAGCCACGGGCAAGCGGCAGCACCCTATCCAACCTCAGCTCCTCAACATGCATTTAGTCCGCGCCCACACCCTCGCCGCGGCCATGTCCTGGTTCCTCCCACAGAGGTCCGGTCCACAGCTAACATTGCTGCCACCGACCGCACCGTGGAGTTCGCCACCGCCGAATGCCCCGCCGGCATCAGCACCGTGCTGGGCCGCGGGGTGCGGTCGCCCATAACCAGCATCGCGCGCGCCCCCAGCGTGCTCATCAGCGCCGATGTGCTGTGCTACGACACGTACGAGCACACCACCAGCATGGCTTACAGTCCCAACTTTGCAATGGCCGAGGTACGGAGCCAGAGGGGCTGGGAGCAGCAGCACCGGCGTGTGTTGCGGCAGGCCCCTTGGTTGCGTTCGCTGTGGCGCCGCCCGGCATGTGCAAGAAGCAGATGTCAAAACCGCCCGGCCCTGACCGCCCGCACTCCTTGCCTTCCACAGATTGGCGAGGACTACAGGGCGGACTGCCGCGGCCTGAGCCTGGTGACCGGCATCACCGTGCTCCGGTCGCGACTGACCGGCGCGGGGGCTCTCATCACCAACAGCCTCGTCCCCGCCGTCAGCTTCCTGCACGGCGTCAAGCTGCAGGTGGGCGGGCGCCTCGCCGGAGGCCTCAGCGCTGCTGCCCGGAGGCGTAGAGCGCCGCCGCATGGTCGTTATATACGGAAAGGCGTTATAGCAGCCGTCGCCCTCCACACGTGCCCCCACCACGCGGCAGCCGTACTGCACGTGCAACCGCCGTTCATGCCTCACACTGCTGCGCCTCGCCTCCCCAACCTCTGCTTCCCTCTCGTTGTGGCGCCCTCCAGTGCACGGACGTTCCTGACCTCGAGTCTGCCTACATCTACAGTGGTAGGTGTTTAGGGGACGGACGGAGGGGCTCGTGTTTTATAGTCGGCATAGTCTATTGAGTCAAATCGTCTAGTACATGGGCGAGTGCATTCGTCTACAGCGGTAGGTGCGTAGAGGGGTGGCACAGTGCAGCCGTGGCGGCGTGTGCCTCCACGGCCGAGTCAGACCTAGACGAGACCCATCCGCAACTCGTTTCCTCTGCCTCTCGGTGCCACCTTTTGTCCGCCCGCAGCGCAACTACCCACCATTGGTCTGCCGCTGGTTCCCACCACAACACAGCCGCCCTCGTTGCCCTTCACGTGAGGGCCAGCTGGCTGCGACGGGACTTGCTCTGCAAGGCGCTGGGTTGCCGTGGCTGGCCTGCATGCAAGGTCTTGTGCTAGCACCACGGGGCTCACCTGCCGTGCCTGCCTGCCTGCACAGGTACGAGTGCCCGGTGGGCTCCAAGGTGGTGTCCATGGCGGGCGTGATCGACGTGTCGAGCGAGATGCTGTCGCTGCGCCTCGGTGAGCACATGAGAGGGGCTGACGGCGCGACTGGTTTTGTATGCGAGGGCGGGCCGCGCACGTGCTCTCACGCGCGGCTCGACTGCGGTCTCCCCGTCTGCGGCTGTTAGTAATCCTGCCTAGCACATCAAGCGGTATGCCAACATGACTCGTGGACTCCTCGCAGAGTGCGACAACGCGCGCCTGGCGGAGGGCGAGGAGTCGCTTGCGCAAGTCGCGGTGAGGCCCCCGCTGCTGCCACTGCTTGCGCACGTCACGTCACGTGTGGTTCGCAGCGCACACTTGCGGTTAACACACGCACCGCGCTCACACGCACGCTGCTGATGGTGGTCGCTCGCAGGAAAACTTCGGAAAGCCCGCGCGCCCTGACGTCGGCTCCGAGAACGCTATCGGCCGGCGGCGTTTCATCAGCCCCGAGCTTATCGGTGCGCCGCCGTCGACGGCCTACCAGCTCCAGGTGTGAGGGGATCATGCTGCCGAAGGGCAAACGGGAGGCATGCGGGCGATTGCCGGGGCGAGGCCCGCTGGGCATGCCCGACGTCGCGCGACCTTCCTGCCCTCAACCTTCTTCGCCCCGCAGCGTTCCTGCCCGCTGGGTGTTGCGGGCATCAGCACCAAGCTGGACAACCTGGACTTCGAGGACGACCTGGTCACACCCGTTGCGTACCTGGAGCTGCCAGCCAGCCTAGGTGCGGAGAGCGGAGGAAGGGAGGCGGGGCGTGCTGCGCGCTGGGAACACACGTGGCAGCACAGGCGTATGGCTGCACCTGTTGCCCGGTTGCACCGGAAGAGCATGGCTCCACTGGCCGATGGAGCACCCGGTGACTCGTCCGCCGGTGTGATCGACTGTCAACGGACCGGCGGGTGCGCTGGCCCCTGCAGGCAAGCGCGCCAACCTGTACGACATCCTGCTGGACTGGACCACGGCACACGCCTTTGTGAGCGGATGGGAGTGAACGTGGGGTGTGGCACCTGCTGACTCCGCTGCCTGGCACGGCATGTCGCTTGCGGTGTGCGCCACATCCGGTTTACACCCGGCGGGGCCCATGATGGATCCCCCCCGCCCCGCAGTGCCAAGCCCAGGGTGGCACGCTGCTCACCTTCGTGCGTGACGCGGAGGTGCGTCCCTCTAGCTATGTTCGTCCCACTGCAGCCCAGCCATAGCCCAGTTACAGCCCCAATAAAGTACCTTGATCGTGCGGGGCACCGAGATGAGGCGTCCACCAGCTAGCGGCGACAGGACTACCGGCTGCACGAGGGGTTGCCCCTGGGTGACATCCGCAGGACCTACCTGCTCGGGTGCAGCGGTGCGCCCCTGCGACTGCCCCTCTTGCAACCACCTTCCCCCCGACCCATCCCGCCCGCGCAGCTCAACGTGCTGACGTCGCTGGTCCAGGAGTGGGCCATCACGGCCGTGTCAGACGAGGCAGTTGGCGTGTGGATCGGTGCACGCCGCACGGGTGGGGCCGGGCATGGGGGGCAGGCCCGGACGGAGCGAGCGGCACCGGGCAGCCGGCTTCAGCAGCCTCGCCCCAGCCCCGCCGCCTCCCTTCCATCCTCGCCTCAGGCGACGGCCTGTATGACCTCACCTATGTCGACGGCACCGACCTCAACTTCTACATGCCGCCATGGGCGCCCAACGAGCCCAACGACGGCGGCGGCATCGAGGGTGCGCCGGCGGACTGGGCTGAGGAGAGGCTTCGGGGGCTGGCTGGGCCGCGCTGGTCTCATGTCGAGTGCGGCCGCGCACACCTGCATGGCCAAGCTCTATGATGCCAGCTTGGGTAATTCTGCGCTGACTTGGGCCTGTGACAACTCGCGCGATGTGCCCGCCTTGCCTGCCCTGCAGACTGTGTCGAGCTGGTGGTGGTGCTTGCCGAGTGAGGCCCAGCCCACCTGTTCCATTGCGCGGGGGAAGAGCGGTGGCCGCACCACTAAACGCGGCCGTCTAGGTGCCTGCGCCCGCCCTTCCGAAACCCTCGCCTTGACGCAGCGCCATCGCCTTGCCTTGCGCCTCGCCTCGGTCCTCTCCCCTCATCAGTGGCGTGAGCTACTGGGTGGACAGGCCCTGCAGCGGCCTGGTCCGCAGGCCACTGTGCGAGATCCTCACCAACGCCACCCAGGCCAGCGGCAGCGACAGCGACAAGGCCTACCCCGCCATCCAGATCGCCGGAACCAACGGGGTGCGTGAAATGGTAGCCCCTCAGACGCGCGCGAAGCGCCGCTGCTCCACTGCCAGCGGCCCATGCATATTGCTGACGTGTTGGATGGCTCTGCCAACCGCGGCGCGTCAACCAGCCCGTGGCGTGATACGTCCAACCATCTTGATGCCCCACCCTCCTGGCTGTCCTGCCGGCCCATTCCTCCCCCGCACCTCAGGACACGCTGCTGATGTACGACGTGGACCTCACCTGGGACCAGGCCTCCACCTTCTGCCAGCGCCGCGGCGCGCAGCTGGCATCGTTCAGGGAGCAGGCCGAGCTCTCGTGAGTTCCCGGCGCGCGATGGGGTTGGCGACCCATCGGTGTGACTTACACCGGCCGCCCCTCCTTTCGCAGGGCCGTGGCTACTGCCCTTCGCAAGTAAGGCCCTGGCGCCGCGATGCGTTATGACTATTAGGTACATGGCTGTGTTGCGTACAGCAAGCATGTGGCTCATGTTCAAGTCTCCCGCTGGCCCGATGCGCCAGTGTCGCTGTGCCGTCAGCTACCTAGCCAGCCTGGCGGCGCAGCAAGCCAGCTCCTGCTCCCCAACCCCCTACCCAGGTACTACTCAACCGGCGTTAGCATGTCTCAGGAACTGTGGACGGGTCTCAGGTGGGCAGACCTCGCTGCTGTGCAGCAATGCGTCGTGCTTCTGTGTGCCGTGCAATACGGCGCAATTCTGGATTATTGCTAGTTATTGCGTGTTTCAGTTGCTGGCGTGTGATGCCATGTATGCTGCTATGTAACGGCCGCCGCTCTCCTGATTCCCCGCCCCACAGGAACCGGCTGCCGAGTGAGGCTCTGGGGCGCCCGCTGGTCTGACATGCAACGGCTGATGCTCCTGTGTGGCGGTTTCGATGCCCGCTCGCAGCGCGTGCCCCATGTGCTGTGGCGGCTCCATCCCCGTGGCGGCTCTATGCATTGTCGTGGCTCGTAGTGTACTCAAGTAACATGGCCTTCATGTGCCCCTCTGCAGGCCCTGGCGAGCGCGCCAACGCGCTGCGTGCGTCCATATCCACGGTGCAGTTCGGCAGCCGGGAGTACCTGTATGTGATGCAGGAGCCCGGCACCTGGGAGGAGGCGCAGGGCTTCTGCCGCGCCAACGGAGGCGACCTGGTCACCTTCATAGCGTGAGTCGGGTGCCGCCTTGACGGTCGTGACGCCAGTTTTTGATGGATGCCAGCAGTGCCTTGGACGTGGTTGTGTTGCTCAATCGACGGCTGACAAACTCCTGCTGCGCCGTTTCCCCTCTGGCCGGGCGCACCGACTGTGCGCTCACAGCGCCACCGACTTTGATGCGGTGCGCTTTTGGGGATGTGCTGCGATGCGCTACGATGCGGGGCATGTGTGGAGCGACATGGCCGCCCACGATGCTGCGCGCAGCTCAATCGGACTGCGCCCGCCACCCTCTGCCCCAGGTGCTGGCCGACTTGCACCGGCCGGCTGCATTCCGGACGCTCGCCAACAACTCCGCAACTTTGACCTTGACCGCCTGGATTGGTCTCTACAAGCCAGGTGGGGCCCATGCGGCAGTAGCAATCGCTGGCTACTTACTCACTCAACCTACCACCCACCCAACACCATAAACCCGCCATATCCGCCACTTCGCCCGCCTGCAATGAGCAGATGGCAAGATCACGTACGAGTGGTCAGACGGCACCACCACAGGATACCGCAAGCCCAACATACCCAACGGTGCAGCCGCCGGCACCCTCTGCGTGTCCATGCGCACTGTGTGCAACGTCACGGTGATCGGTGGTGGCTACACCAACTGCTCCTCGACCATGTTCAGCGGCCCGTGCGCCGCCAGCATGGGCTTCATGTGCAGCCGGGCCACGGCAGCAACGGGTGCGTGCCACGCAACACGCTTGTGTGGCCATGGGCGCTCCTGCGGTGGTGGGGTCCTCACGCGCACTGCGTGTGGCCTATCCTGCCATGGTGCATGTGGCTCGTGATGTGCTCCGTCCAGTTCCTCAACCCAGCTGGCCAAGTGTCATTCCCCGCCTTCCTCACTCCCTTCCTTCATGCCTCCCTCGCATCCGCAGCCAGCACTGTGTTTAATGGCAAGCAGTACTTGGCCTTTGGGGACGTGCAGTCATGGGACAACGCGGCTGCATCCTGCCGCGGCATCGGCGGACGCCTGGCGTCGTTCGGCACACGGCTTGAGTACGACGCGGTCATCGGCAACCTGACGCGCTTCGCCGCCTTCACCAGCTCTCATTCGGCCGCACCGACACCGGGGATGGTGTGGACCGGCCTCCGCCGCCGGGCCGGTGAGTCAACAGCAGACTCGAGCTGATGAGGCATGGTGCGCCTGCCTAGTCGCACGTCTAGCTAGCCATGTTACTGAGCTGCGGCATCGCCCTGTGCCACCGACTGTGCTGCCCCTGCGTGCGTGTGTTCTGTCAGCCAACCTGTTCCAGTGGGTGGACGGGCCGCCCTTCTCGTTTGCGACCTGGCGTGCGGCCCAGCCCAACGGCACCCTGGCGGGCGCATCCAACGAGAACTGCGTGTCACTCGTGGTGAGTGCAGCATCGCCGGAAGGTTCCTAGCGTGCAGCTGTGGGCCTTCGTTTGCATGTGTGCGCTTCGTGCATGCGGTTCGACCCAGCATTGCGTGCAAGTGGGCTCACGTCGTCCTGCTCGCCGACTTGCCCTCCGCTGCACAGATGGGCGCTACTGCGGCTGCAACTGTCATGGTGGGTGGGTGGGTGGGCGGATAAGCATCAGCAGCTTGCTGCGCGGCACGGGACTGATGTGTGGATGTACGCATGTGCACTTAGCGTTACCCTCGTCCGACGCATCAAGCCGCTGCACGTCTTTACCCCTGCGTCGCCTGCGGACTGGTTGGCCATGACCGCAGGATGACGTGCCTTGCGCGGTAGGTGCCACAGGCAGGGGCTGCACCCAAAGGTTGCAGCTGGGGCTGCAGTGAGGGGCCCTGCACATGCCACGCAGAACCCGCGTAACGAAACGTTGTGGCAGGGCCGCCGCTGGCCAAATACCGGTGTGTCTCATATATGCCCCTGCCTTGCCGCCTCTGCTGTTTGCAGAACCTCGAGCCTTACATCTGCGTCATCGATTTCATGTAGTGAGTCCCAACGGCGATGGCCAGGCCATGTCGTATGAGCGCGGCTGCTTGCACCTGCTGTCATTTGCAACGCAGCTGCCCACCAAGGTACTTGCTGCCGCCACCGCCCGCAGCGACTGGGAGTACTCGGACGGCACCGCGCTGCTCTACAGCCAGAGCCCTGGGGCAACCACATCTGTGGCCGGAAACGTGACGCTTCTCAACCACCGCTGGCGTGAGTCAGATGCCGCTGTCCGCCTCGCTCCTGCCCCTGTCTGACGCCAACACACCAGCCCAATCAACTAGATGGCTGCCTGCACACGGCAGTGCGGAGGCCCTTGCTGTCGCCGCTGAGCCAATGACTCCTTGCCTGCAGCCATCGACCGCAACTCTGTGACTGGCAAGGGCTATGGAAATGTGGACGGCGACATTGTAACCTTCCGTAACTTCGATGAGGAGAGGTGCTCAGCCATGTGCAACGCCATCCCAGACTGCGCGTGAGTGGGGGCATGCAGGCGGCCCCACGCACCCACCACACCACACACCCTCTCGCTACCCAGCAGCTGCTGACGGCCTCGCGCCTCACGATCGCAGGTACTGGACATGGAGGACGCAGGCGGGCGGCTCGAACACTCTGGCCAACGACTGCACGCTGAAGCGTGACCAGGGCGACCAGGTGCGTGCACGGCTGCTGCTTGCTGGCAACGCAAGCGGCACCGAGCCGTCACTACTTGTACATTGATTCCATAGTGACCTCTGCGATGCGGTGCATGAAGACTTGACTTGCGCCCGCCTCCCCTCCCGCAGTTCGCGAACAACGTCGACCTCATCACCGGCCGCTCGAGTGAGCAGCTGGCAGCAGGGTCATGGCCGGCAAACGCGCATCACACCAGCCTGCGTGTGTGGTGTAGCGAGCCGAGGGCGCGTTCATGGTATCAAAGTTGCACCCGCCCATTCCGCAGAGGCTCCCCGCGTGCTGGCTCCCGGCACCCTCGACACGTCCACCGTGACCGACTGCGCCGCCTACACCGTGGTCAGCAGCGAGTGGTACACCGCCGAGATCAGCTGCGACAAGCTGTTGCCTGTCGTGTGCCGACGTAAGTGGGCGGGCGAGGGAGGGGCCGGCAAAGCAACGGCCTTGCCACGCTACAAGTTACCCCCGCGTGCCTGCGCCCTCTGCTGCCAGGCCCTCCTGTGAGCGAGCAAAGCACGCTGACCGAGGAGGAGCGCACGGCCATCAAGTTTATGGAGCCGCTGTCGGTGGGATACTGTGAGTGCCACCAGATAGGATGCATGCGGGCAGCAGCAACTAACCACAGCTGACTCAAGTGTTGCTTCTGACGTCCAACATATGGCCCCATCCCGGTTGCCCCCACCCCCTGTCCGGCCTCTTGACAGCCAACAAGGGCACGGTGAGTGCACCGCACCTGATAGCGGGATGCTGTGCGGCCTGCCATCACACACACGTTTCCCCAGGGGTCCTCACTTGCGTGGGTAGGTGCTGAGGTTGCTAGCGCTCCGCCACTCACTCCCCGCCCGCCCCTGGACCCTCAGCTTGAGCTCAACCTCTACGATGCACTGTACGATGCGGAGCGCGCCCAGGACGTCTGCGAGCTGCACGGTAGGCCGCTGCCTTGAACTTTGCTTGCCGGCGTCACGGTGTGCCATGAGGTTTTGCGGGACGTGCTGCGCTCCCACCTCGCTCTTTCCCTGGGTGGACACTGCTGGCCCCACGTTGCAACCCCCACAGGCGGCACCCTGGTCGAGCCCACCACCGATGACATTGCCATGGCCGCCTTCCGAGTGGCGACCGAGGCGCTGCTGAGCAAGCCAGCCTCGCTGTTCCCCGATGGCTCAGTGGACTTCCACATCGGCCTCAGCGATGCAGGTGCGCCTGCGCCCTCGGCTCCCCAGCCCCCCAGCTCTTGCTTAGGCCACATCGGCTGTAGCTAGCACTTGGGGCAAAGTGATGGGTCAGTTCGCGACGCTGTAGCCGGCCAACCCGGGACAGTTTCAACGCATGCAGCTAGCGCTGCAACCGGCCCCCACACCTCAACCCATCGTGCAGGCCAGGAGGGGTCGTACTCCTGGTACACGGGCGCCACGCTGCAGAACTTCAAGTGGTAAGCAAGGCACATAGCCGCTTCGCGGCCCGCCTGCCGCATCCCTCACATAGCGTGGACCACCCTGACGCCCCCTCCTCCGCTGCCCGCCCCACAGGGCCGCTGGCCAGCCAGACAACGGCAACATCACGGTCGGCTCTCTGGGCGTCATCGAGGAGGACTGCGTGCAGACCGTGACCACCACGACCACGTGCGCTGGTTGGGGGAAGCCCGCTTGCCCAGCGTCGCCGCACTCAGCGTGCGGATGCTGTCGATCTGATCGCTGATGTGCTTGTCGGCCAGGCGGCATCATTGCTTACATGGCGCCTTGTGCGTGTGTGCCCCTTCGCGGCGCCCGCCGCAGGGACGTGTTTGCCAGCTGGTCCGACGTGCCGTGCCGTATCTACAGCTCCCGGCCGCTGTGCCAGCGGCCCATCTCCACCAGCCCCGCCGGCCTCAACCTGCGCAACATCGCGCCCGAGGCCCAGACCCTGGACGGCAACGCCCACTTCATGCTGTTCATGCGCCTGATGGACTGGCCCTCAGGTGCGGCCCGGACCGCTTGAGGTTTGCTTTGCACAGTGCATACAGTTTCAGGCATCGCCTGGTTCCGTCGGCGTGCTGGTGCCGGTGCATGGCGCAGCGGCCGCCGCTCGCGGACTCAGCGGACGCTGGCCCCTGCCGCTGCCAAGCCGCCCGCATTGTGCACTCATCTGCGTTGCCCTGCACCTCCTGCCCCGCCTCCGTACCCCAGCCGAACGCTTCTGCCAGGCCCAGGGAGGCAACCTGGCCTACTTCGACTCGATCCGCCAGTGAGCTGACGTGCCGCCTGGGGTTCAGGCACGGAGGGCCTTCAAAGGGGCAGCATCGATGACGACCACCAATGGGTCCACCGGCCTGCGTTGCCTGACTAGCCGCGTTCATGTCTTACCCCTGCTGCTCGCGTCCCCAGGTACGACGTGGTGACTGACATGGTGGCTCAGTACCTGCTCACCAGCAACGCCAAGACGCTCAACATCGGGGCCTGGTTCGGTCTCAACGACCGCTTCGTGGAGGGCGAGTGGCGCTACTCGGCCTTGCCCACAGTGGTGAGCGCACGGGGTTGCGCGGCCGGGAGCAGCGATGCGGCGCAGCGTGGCACTGGACCGCCAGCCGCGGTTGCTTGTGGGCGCGAGGACCCGTTCCCACACAATGATAGATGTCAATCGGTGCATGGCGTACGAGCTTCGCCCTGCACGTCCGTCCCCAGGCCGCCAACATTGCGCAAGTTGCCAAGTGGTCCAACACCAGCAACGACGGCGGCGCGGAGCCAGTCGGTGGGTGGTGCATGTAGTGTCCGCAGGCATCACGCGTACGTGCGAGTGCGGCCCCTGGTCGTCGCATGATGCCGACTCTGTCGCATGACGCCCTGCCCTCTCGCCTGCCCGTCGTCCGCTGCCGATGCAGATGTGCCAGTGCAGGGCGCTGTGAGACATGGGGGGCTCTGCTGTTGCACAGTCGCTTGTTGGAGGTCAGAGGGCCACATCGACCCATTCTTGTGCTGACTTGCTGCTGTGGCTGGTGCTCGCAGACAAACTTTGGCGCGTTCACGGCCATGACCCAGTGCGGCCCCAACCAGTTTGTCAAGGAACTCCTTGCTGTGGAGGACGCACGCGCTATGCCAGATGCGCGCGGTGTGACGGACCGCGGCGGCCTGGCTGTCTTCGTCATGCGATGCTTCTCCATGGATTGGGCCAACGATGCGTTTGGGCTGACGGGCCCGGTAAGCAGACAGGCTGCTGCCTGCCAGTCTCGGACAGAGTGTGCGTGATCAGTGTCCCGAAGGCGCAAGTATCAACACACTCCGCACCTCCCCCTCGATCTGCTTTGATTCCCGACAGATTTCACGTGAGTGAGGATGGAACAATGGTGGACATGACGGCTCGCAGGCCTGCTGCACGGCCATGATAAACCTGCCTCGCGCTGCTGCTGACCAAGTCCGTTTCCTTCATTGCCGCATGCCAGACTCTTACGATGCAAGCGTCATTGGTGAGTTCGCTACCCAACTAAGCGACGGACGGCAGATCACCCCGCCTGGCATGCATATCCACGGGCCTCGAACTGATGAACCTTGCGTGCATGCCCACGACAGGTTCCAACCCGACGGTCGCGTCTGGCCTGAACACTGGCTTTGCGTGCGTATGGTTCCCTACTAGGGCTCACGCACTGCGCACTTTCTTCGATCAAACGTTACTTTGCTGATGCTGCGCTTGTTTCGCAGGCTTCGCTTTGGTCGTTGCCTACAGGCGGAGCAGTATGACCCCATCACGGGCGCCCTCATCGGCCCCGACTATGCAGTGGGGATGCAGCTCAAGGCCAAGCCGTGGTCGGACGTCACCGCCCCAGTTTACGTGAGAAGCGGGATCATGAACATGTTGCGGGCGCGTTGGGCGTTGGTTGCCATTGTACAGGACATAACGATCACAAGCTCCGATGCCCCCGCCCCGCTGCTCACAGAACCGGGAGTGCAATGCAGCTGGCGTGTGCACAACAACCATTACATATGCCCGTAAGCGCACGATGGTGCTGGATGGTCGCACTGCTGAGTGCTGGGTGGGTAGCTCTGTTTGCAGAGAGCAGCCCCTTCAGCACGCATTGGCCATCATAACAGCCCCTGCCTTTCCCCGCCCTCCTCTGCCCTGCCAGGGACCGGCGCTGATGATATGGGCATCACAGGCGCCAGGCTGCTGTGCAGGTGCATGCGGCAAGAGCGGTCATTAAGAACTGCAGCAGCATGGCCCCCTCCCTCGCGTTCCCTGCTCCTCTGATCGCCCATCCGCCCCGCCCTCAGGTTTGGCAACAATGACACCGACAGCCAGATGGGCACCATTGGCATGGTCGACGGCAGTGCGACGGCTGGGGGCACCTGGATGCCCGAGACACGGTACGGCACCAGCTCCACAGCGCTCCTGCCATGGGTTGCGGCCACTCAGATGGGCTCCCTGGGCATGGCAGCCGGCAGCGTGGCCGCCGAGAGCACCTGGATGCCCGAGACGCGGTGCGCCGCCCCCTAGCTAGCTCCCGGCGCTCCGCCTGTGGGGTGCACCTCATCTGACCGTATGAGCAGGTCCAAACACCCAGCTACCAAAGCTGAGCAGCTGAAGCGCGCTTCCTGCCCTACGTCCCCCTACGCCTCCCTCGCCCCTCGGCAGCTGCCCCACCGGCATGTACGTTTGCGGCTTCAACGTGCGCTACCAGCCGTACGACGCCAGCACCTTCCCACTCAACGGCACGCGCGACAACACTTTCATCAACGCCGCGACCATCCGCTGCTGCGCCGACGACGTCTACGTGCCCGCCATCCGCTCTGCCGACTGCGCCGAGATCCGCTACTCGCTGCTTCAGGGCAGCACGCTGGGTCAGACCGAGTGGGCGGACAAGCCCTGCGTCACCACCATTGCCGCGCCCTCTGCTAAGTGAGCACCGGGTGTGCTGGTGCTGCTGAGGATGAGGATGCAGGCCTCGGCTTGGTTGGTGCCTGCCTGCTGCGCTTCTCAGATAGACTGGCCATGTAGCTAGCGCGTTGAGTTGCGCCCCCCGCCCATCGCGTCCCTACCCGTGTGCAGCAACGTGCTGTGCCGCCGCTCGGTGGTTACCAGCAACGCCCAGACCGAGTTCCTGGATGTCCGCAACACCGGCATCACGCAGCGCCAGGGCGTGCAGCAGGCGCTTGCCGAGCCCTCCACGGACGCGCCGCTGCCGGACGCTATCGCCCAGACGCTGACGGCCGTGGTGTCCAGTCGCTACGCGCCTATCGAGGGCGGCGCCATCAACAGCGAGTACCTGCTTTTCGACTCGGTCATGCCGTGGCGTGCTGCGCAGTCATTCTGCCGTTCGCACAACGCCGAGCTGGCGCAGATCACGACTACGGCGCAGCAGGAGGTGCTTCGCGCCATGGTGCAGGCCTGGTCCTCCGGCCGCGCCTTCCGGCAGCTGACTGCCTGGTTTGGCGCCAGCGCCTCCGGAAGTGAGTAGTCTGTTGAAATCGGTGTGCATCGCACGCAGTGTGGCGCGCCGCAGCCGTGCCCACGCACGCAGCAGCCGTCCCCACAGCAGCCTGGCGGTCGTGCAGATGTTTTGCGAAAAGCCCCCCTCACCGGCCGCCCGCCCCGCCCACACCCTTCCCACAGACGGCGCCCCGTGGAAGTACACCACCGGCGAGACGCTTGCGTACCGGGCGTGGGGTGGCTCCGACGCCACCGCTCCCGTGACAGCGGCGTGTGGCACGGTATTCTTCAGCTACCCGGCTACCGGAAACACTATGTTTGCGCCGGTGTGGAAGTCCGCGCAGTGCTCCCAGAACTTGCGTGTTCTCTGCAGCCGGTCGCTGGACCGCCGCCCCTCGCCCAACCCGCGCGGTGCGCCAAGCGCGTCCCAGCTGCACCGCGGTGTGCGCACCAGCGTGTTTGCTGTGGAGATGACCGCAGTCACCGCAGCGACGGCGTGCCAGCAGAAGGTGGGGCCGGCGCACTGAGCCCCGACCTCACTTGTATCTTCCACAGAGTCGATAGAGTCTATCGATGAGTGATGGTCGACCTATCGATAGCGTTGGCATGAGATACGATGGCTGCGCCCCGATAGCATGGCCACATTCGTTCATTGCGCTGGCAGCATTGCCTCCGTGCACCCCGCGAGCGCATGCTCGCGTGGCGGTCTCATGGCGCAGCCCTGCCCTGCACAACCTGCAGGGCAGCACCCTGGCCTCGATCAACACCGAGGAGGAGGCGGAGCGGATCGTGGCCATGGTCCGCGAGTGGGCCCGCAACAAGCGGGTCGCCGGCGAGACGCGCATCTGGCTGGGCGGCCGCTTTGACATCGTGTCCACCACCTGGTCCTGGGCCGACGGCACCGACTGGGGCTACATCCGCAACAACGCCGTGCTGCAGCCGACCCTCGATTACAACTCGTGCATCATGTGGAAGATCCAGGGTGGGGCCGAGGCTGCGCGCGCGCGCGCATGACGTGCTCGCGGAAACACCACTGCGCGCCGCTGCCGCGCACGCCTTGGCCGTACCGGGGGTGCCGCGCGCCCTGCTGACGTGGTTGCTCCCCGTCGGCGGCCCTCCATCAACTGGTCCCTCGCGTAGTGTCGACGACCGGCGCCCTATCCCAGGACATGTGGTCCATGGAGGACTGCTCGACTCAATTTGCGTACCCCATGTGCCAAGTCGGTAAGCTGCGGCCCTTCAGGGGACACGCGACTGCTTGTACTCACGCGCAACACCAGGGGGCCGTGCGCAACAACCAAGGCGCTGCAATCACCGCTTCCCCCTCTTGCTTAAATGCGCCACCGCAGACCTGCAGCCCTTCATCTGCGCCAAGGTCAGTGAGGGGTGCTGCCCCGGGAGTGTCCCCCCGATCCCGCAGCACGTCAACGCCCAAACACCCCATATCTTTCCTCGCCCGGCCCCGCCGTGCCTCCCCTGCAGCCCAACGATGCCCGCCCCGCCAACCCCCG
>BDDC01000086.1:0-31791 GCA_001662425.1 Chlamydomonas sphaeroides | reverse complement strand
CCGGACGAGGACCTCTACTGCCCGCCCCAGACCGTGGTGGCGGGCATGACCGGCATGGTGCCGCCCTACTCGACGGTCACCGGCCAGAACAGCATTCGATGGGCGCCCATTTGCCGCGCCCCCGGCTGGCAGAAGGTCCTCGCCGACCGCGGTGGGTGACGAGGGCTGCTGCCCATGCACTGCGGCCACACCTCCAGTGCCGTGCAGGCACCCCCGACCACATCGCGGCCCCCGCCCTGCGCTACATACTGGCCCGCAGACCTGCAAACCTCTCCCCGCTGCCGCGCCGGCTGGTCGGTGCCGCGCGAGGAGGCCACCGCCTTCAACATCACGCTCGTCACCAGCGCCAGCGAGATGGACATGTGCGCCTTTGCGTGCGGCGTCACCACGGCCCGCACCATGTCGCCCTACTCGCCCTCGCTGCTCGCGGTACGTGTGCGCCCACGGCCTCGTGAACGCACCTGCTTTGTTTCAAAGCTTGCTAGCCCGCACTCACCACCCCGTTCATGGCCCTGCCCCCGAGCAGCTGTTCTACAAGAACGGCCAGTGCCGATGTGCGCGCATGCTATCGGACAAGGAGCTGACGCCCGCCAGTCTGCGAGTGCTCGAGACCGACCCCACGCACGTCCTGGTGCTGGGTCGCCAAAGGGATCTGGACACCGTCTGCTCCGTGTCCGACAGCCGCATCCAGTCCTCATACGGAGTGGCGCCCATCAACATGCTGCTGGGTGGGTCGGGGTCCGCCTAGGCAGGGAGTTGGTCCTGGAACCACGCCTGGCAGTGCGCAGTCCGCTGTCACTAAGCGCCCCGCCGACAGCACGCCTCCCCTCCCATCATGACAGACGAGTCGGTGATGGGCTGGAGCCCGCGCCTGACCTCCCTGGTCCGCGACTCCAAGTACCGCCTCTACACCAAGCCCGCCACCTGGGAGCAGGCGCAGGTGCGGCAGGGGCCGGGGCCCCGCACGCCGTCCACCCGCCGCCAAGCCAGGGAAGCTGGGCCCAATAACAGCTCATCACACGGACGCCCAAGTTTGGTGCGGTGGAGCGCGCACCAGCCCTGTGGGCAGAACCGCACCACTTGTTGCGCGCCGCCGCCCAACCTGTTGCCCATGCCCGCCTCTGCTGACTCCAACCCACATCACACAGCGGCTGTGCACCTTCTACGGCGGCCACCTGGCCACCCTGGAGGACCAGGACGACGTCAACGACATGCTGGCGCTGCTTGGGGCCAACGTGGACTATAACGAGCTGGGCTCGGGCGCCTCGCTATGGGTGGGCCTCTTCATGGCGCAGTGGCCCACGCACCGGTGAGCGGAAGGGCAACGTAGGAAGGGGGAGTGGAGGGAGGCATGTTGTTGGACGCTTGTTCGGGCATACCCTCCCACCGGATGGAGGGGGGCGGTGGGTACACCTTGGGTAAACCCTGCGAGCGCAACAGTGTCAGGAGCTTGACGCCCTTGCCCAACAACGGCTTGCAGGTGGGTGGACGGCCTGCCGCTCAACTACCCCATCGGCTTGGTGGACGAGTGGGATTACGGTGAGCAGGGGAGGGACGTATAGCATGCAAGCGCAACACCACACCAAACGCGCCGCCGCTGAGCTGATGGGCCCCTGTGCCTCCCCTCGCAGCCTCGCCCTACTGCGGCGTGCTGCGCTACAACGTGACCCGCACCGGCACCCAGCAGCGCCTCAGCGGCTCGGTCTGGGCGGGCGGCTGTGACCGCATGTACCCCTTTGTATGCGAGACAAGTGAGATGGAAGGGCAATCGTTTGGGGCGCGCAAGCCAACATACGTATTCACGGATGTTGACGAATGAAGAAATGCTGCCATCTGTACATGTGCACCCTGACCTACCCTACCCTGCCAGGCACCATCATCGACGACAGCGTCGCCGGTGAGCAAGCCGCAGCTAGCTGCTTCGTATACGCCGCGCGGGGCTTTGCCGTATGCCGCACTTGGGCGCGCACTTTGCGAGGCTTCACGTGTGTGGGCTATGTACGCGTACGCCGACACGCCCTGAGCTGCATGTACAATACCCACGGCGCTCTGCGCTTGCCCTCAGACGCAACGCGTGGCGAGACCAGGCCCCTGACAAACCAGAGCGAGATCCTGGGATCCTGGTGAGCATGCATGGCAGGAAGGGGGACTGCACTGGCCGCCGTGAGCCTGCACAGGAGGCCATTGGCTGATATGCGCCGTTGCAAGTATGTGACATGCATGTGCGCCACAGGACCATCACGCTCTACACGGCGCACCTGCTCAACTGGCACGACGCCGCGAGGATGTGCCGCAGCCAGGTGCGGAGTTATTCCTGCTATGGCGCGAGCCCGGGCGCAGCGGTGTGTGGCCCGCTCCGCTCCCGGCAACGCACCGCCGCCCTGACGCTCCGCATCCACGCTGTGTTGCTGTCTTGCCGCAGAGCCAAGACCTGGTGTGGTTCCTCAACACCGAAGAGCAGGCCTGGATGGCGGATTGGCTGCGCGCCACCAACAACACCGACGGCATCTGGACGGCGCTGACGGAGGACGCGGCAGAGGGCCGCTACGCCTGGCGCACGCAGGTGGGCGTTTTGCTGGGTGTCGTGGTGGGTGCATTGCTGAGCAGATGGTAAGGTGGCGGGCCCGCCGCCACCTCGCATGGAACATGAGTGGGCGTGAGGCAGCTTCCCGCCACCTTTCCATCTGCTTAGCGTGCCGTGTGCCACACACCACGCCGTCTGCGCCTCCCTGACACGACAGAGCCCCGACGGCATCGGCCTGTCAACCTGGCGCGTGCCCACCAACTTCGACCTGGGCGTTTCATCCGGCACCAACGGCCTGTGCGGCTCACTGACCACCACGGGCACCAGCGGCACCGTGCTCGCGCTGGACTGCGACACGCCGCGGGCCTTCGCCTGCAAGACGGGTGCGTTGGTAGCCACAGTCTTGCCCGCATGCGCGCGTGAGGTGCTGTGCGGTTTCGCGGCGCGCCAGCAACCCTGCCGCCCACGCCTATCTCAATCTCTGCGCGCGGCCCATGTGCAGGTTCCATGTGGTCCGGGCCGATCGACCAAGTGCGCGTCGTGCGCCCCTCGCCCCCTCCACCGCCGCCGCCCTCGCCACCTCCGGCCAACAGCCCCGTGCCGTCGCTCAAGTTTACCTACGAAAACTTTGAATACATGTACTTCTCCAGCGGCCGGTCTTGGTCTGGCGCAAAGGGCGCGTGCGAGAGCTTCGGCGGCAGGCTGCTGGAGTTCACTTCGCCGACTGCTTTCTACGCTGTCACGGACCGCTTCCGTCAGTTCCTGCTGAGCTCTCAATCAGGCCGGAAAACGAGGTACTGGTTTGGCCTGCGCCGCGACCCCGATCGGCTCGACCGCTTCCGCTATACGACCGGCAATACACCCTCCGACCTGTTCTGGGGTACGTGCCGGAGCGGGCGCATGAGCTTTGCTGCACTAGCGCAAGTGCCAGGTGCTGGCCAGCGCTCACTGCTTATATGTGCATGGCAGGCGACGGCGAGCCCAACAACAGCGGCAACTCGGAGCACTGCGGCGAGGTGGGTCGTCGCACGTTGCATCATGCAGAGACATGTCGCCGTTGCCTGGCCTTGGAGAGACGTTCGTTGGCTATCACCAACCGACGGGCTGCTGCTGGTTGCCGCCACAGGTGGTCAGCTACATGCTGGACCCCTGGATCCTGGAGGTGCGGCCTTTGGGTGCACGTGCATGCGATGCCCCCTGCCTGCAGCCTGCACCCACTCGCAATGGCCGCTTTGCGCACGAGGCATGTGGCACGCCACCGCCGCCCTGTTGGCTTGACGTGTGTGCCCTCCTGGCTGCCCCACATGTGCAGGACACGAGGCGAGTGTTGGCGGGGCAGCGGGCTGGCCAGCTCCAGCATGCGGCAGCTCACAGCCGCGCGACAGTACTGCAGGGCATTGCGGTGCTGTGCCAGCAAGCAAGCAAGCGGTCGTTGGATGTGTCATTGTGTACTTGCTTCCGTTCGGTTCCTTTTAATACCTCTCCACATCCCCGGCGTGCAGGTGGTTGGGCCTCAAGGCCGAGTGGTTTTTCTTTGACAGGGACGATTGGTACTTGGGGTGAGCACATGGCGGCCTTCACTAGCTGGGGCCGGCGGGGGCGCAGCAGACTCGCATCAATGGTTTCCTGCAACGTGTGCTCCCTTTCTCCAATCGCGCCACAGCTACCTCTACAGCCAATGGAACAAACTGGGCGCCCAGGACAGAACCAACTTCCGCCGGTGGGTCATCGCAGTGCTCGGATGCCACGCCGTATCCATGTGCCTTCCTGAGTGCTCCCACACGCATTGCTTAGCAATCTGCGAGCGAGCCCCTGTCCCCCCCTCTGCATGCGCCCTGGCTGCCTACGCCTACACATGCAGGAAGCGCACCTACATGAATGTAAGTTCGCATGCATGCCCAGCTTTGCTCCTCATGCGTAGGCCGCGTTGCTACATGCCTTGCTCTGTGCTTTTGCCTGTGCAGGACCTGAACTGCGGCGACACGCGCCCCTACGTGTGCCAAGTTAGGCGGCCGCCGGTGTACTCGGCCATCCCTAACATTGCGCTCACCAACCTGGAGCTGCAGCTGACTCTCAGCGGCGTGCACTACACCATGTACGGCACCAGCATGAGCTGGAAGTCGGCGCAGGTACGGTTGCGTGTGTGGAAATGAAACCTGGAGGGGGACTGCGCTGCTGGTGGTTGGGACTTATGCTTGGCGTGTTCTTTCGCCATTCCTTCCACTTCTGTATCCTCTCTTCGACAGGCCTTCTGCAATGCGCGCTTTGGATACCTTGTGACCTTCACATCGGCCAATGAGTACAACGACGTCATGCGCATGATTAACGGTGCGAGCGCAGCAGCATGCCCGCAGGCACTCGGTCGCAACGAAGGATTGTAGCTCGCCCTCGATCGATGCTGTGGGAGCTTGGTTGGAGCCCCGTCATTATGACCATCAGCGTAGCCGAGGGCGATCACAGCGCTGACTGTGGCTGTCGTGTTGATATTGCCGCTGCCGCGGCTCGCTCGCAGAGTGGACCTGGACCCGTCCGGAGCTATCCGATCCGGTCATTGACATCTGGACCGGGTACAACACGCTCAGGGAGGGCACCAGCACTGGCATCCAGAACAGCGCCGGCTGGGGTAAGAGCTTGCTAGCGCCTGAGCACTGATGTTGCCTGTCCAATGTTATCAACGCCAACACCGCCCGCCCGGCTTTGCCCTTTGGCGGCCATCCACATCTGCTGCCGTCATCACAGACAACTCGCAGCTGTACTTCACGGTGCGACGACCGCAGCTCGCTGCTGCACCGCAGCCCTGTGTGGTGCATCGCATGGGGCCTACCTGTGCCTGGGCAGGCGCGGGGGATGCTTGTCTTGCGTTGCTGCCTTCCACCAACACCTTTGCCTACGTACCTCCTTGCTCACGTGCTCCGCGCTCTGCCAACAGAAACGGCCTTGGAACGACACGACCAAGGACATGGAGGATGGCAAATGCATGATTCTCAAGGTCGACCCCAGGTCGCAGCGCAACGGCCTTGACTGGGAGGACTGCGACCGGGCCACCGTCAGACCGCTGTGCCGCAGCGACGAGCCCTCGACCAAACCAGCGTTTGAGAGCGGTGCGTCTGGGGGTGGCTGTTACTGCTCAACCTATTGACAAACTGTGGGCCGCATGGCCGCAGCACAGTCCATGAAGGCCAAAGAGCAAAGTTGTGGCGGTGTTGCGCGGCCGCAATAGCGGGCACGGCAGCCGTATACTGGGGTGGGGCAGAGGTTGATGAATGGGCGCGGGGCGTGCTGGCTGGGGTGGCTTCAGTTACCACCATGCAGCTAGACGCACACCAAGAGCTACTGCACCTCCCTAACTCAGTTCGTCGCGCCGTGTGTCCGTTTTGCCGCAGCTCTGGTCAATGGCCGCAAGTACGCCTACTATCGCCAGGCGCTGAGCTTTGCTCGGGCCATGGAGGTGCGTCAGTCGAGCTTTGGGGTGTTGCTGGTGACAGTAGCACATGGAGCAAGTGCGACGAGGTGCATCGCCCACGCGGGCTGTGCCCGGGGTGGCCACAATGCCGGCCGCCTGCCGACGCCCTCGATCCCAACACCGCAGGTGTGCAACACGCTGCCCGATGGCGAGCTGGTTATCCTCAGGTGGGTGGGTCGCAGCTTTTGGTGGTAGCAAATCGGTCCTGTTCTGCATGCGTACCGCTTAATGGGGCACCATTATTGGTTGCATTTCGACTCGGTGGGACGGCTCTCCTGCACGGCGTGCGCAGGAATGACCAGGACTGGTCGGACTTCCGCTCCTTCATCCAAACTAACTTCTACAGCCAAATGTATCTGACACAAAACGTGCGTCCGCTTGCAATGCATGTCAGCAGTGTGCGGCTTGCATGGCGGCTTGACGTTTCCGCGTTATGCACGCAGACGACCCAGCTGGTTGGAACACAGCATGTGGATGAAATTTGGATGGGCTTGTCGACGGGATTCGCATCACCGCAGAATTACTTCTTCCATAATACCAACTACCCGCCCGCTGCCGCCAGCTACTTCAATGGTAGCTACTGGTTACCGTCGCAGGCAGATTACATCACCCTCGTAAACAGCATTGGCGTCGGCGATGGTGCGTCGGAGCCCCTGACGGTGCAACGGCGGGCGCATATCAATGTGCCTCTTATGATTAAAATTGAATTGCTCACCACTCCTATCCGCGCCCCCTTTCCTCAATAGGCTGCGGTTACGCTAGGGTATGTAAGGGAGCCTGGCAAATGTGCCTGCGGGGCGCCGCACTCGCTGTGCGCCACCCCTCACGTTCGCCGATGCCGCAATGCCATTGCAGTTCTCATCGGCCAACCCCGCCACCACCACAGCCGCTGGACGTGCGTCGATGGCGGGAGAGCAGCGCGTGTGCTGGCATGGCATTGTCGCTAACGCACGGCGCTCTGAGCTGCCCCTCTGTCCCGCGTGCAGGCTGGGTGCCAACCAGCTCAGCGGAGTGCAGGGTGGCGCGGCAGTTCGCATGCAGCTACATCCCGCTGCCCGCGGTCGTCATGCCCGCTGCCGTGCTGCCGGCACCCGACAAGTTTACGCTGCACATGGGCATCACCGCAATGGTGCGGCTGATGAGACATGGGCCGGGGCCAAGGCGGCCGTCCGGCTGGGTGATGCAAGCCGCTGGAGTCTCGCAACACGTCGACACAACAGCCGCCCGCCCCGCTGACCCTACACACCCGCCTCTGACGCGGCCGTGCTCGCGCGCACTCTCTCGCCCTCCTTTTCCCCAGGTCAGCCGAGGCATCCGGACGTACACCCTCATCACGGCACCCGACCTCCGCGGCACCTGGACCCAGGTGCGCTGCGGCGAGCAATGCGTTTCCTGGTGCGCATCTTACTATGCGCACCTGGGGTATCGATTCGAGCGTGGTGGCACGGAGACTGCGGACCGCGGGCTGTGACTGATGTAACCGTACCTGCCCCCTGTTGCCCCTGCGCTGCCCGCCACCTCAGGCCCAGCTGGTGTGCCGCCACCTGCCTGGCGTGGAGGGCACTCTCGCCACCCTGTACAGCGCCGAGGACCAGGGCTACTTCAGCCGCATCGCGCAGATGGCCGAGGGCACGGGCGTCAGGATCTGGGTGGGCTTTGCGGACTTCCTGTCGCCAGGTGCGGCCAAGGCAGGCATGTGGTCAGAACGCACATGAGTGCACCCGCCTTGCTGCACTTCCGCACGCGGCCATGCATTCCACAGCTGTGGCCGCCAATAACAATGAACAAGTGCTGTGTGGTCTGCCATGCTTTCAGTTCCCCCGCCCCGCTGCCATCCCTACCTCAGGCACGCCCTACTGGCAGACCGGCATGCTGGACGGCAGCCAGCAGAGCTCCGCCTGGACCAAGGAGGGCACTGCCTCGGACTCGTGCGGCTACCTGGACTCGGCAACCGCCTCCATCCGCCGGGCGCCCTGCAGCTCGCGCTACGCCTACCTCTGCATGTCGCCCGTGTCGCGGCAGCACATGGCCGTGGCCGAGGTGTCGGGCGACGGCCTGCCCGACGTCATTGTGTCCACTCAGTGCCCGTGAGTGTTGGGGCGGCTGTCCTGGCCGAAGGGCGAGGGTTGCCAGCAGCCGAATGCTATGCAGGACGGCGCTGCTAGCATGTCCAAGGGCCGCCGTGATGGGCTGCTCAGCACACGCACCTCGCTTGTCACACCGTCGCTGCCCCCACAGGTACGACGGCGATGGCAAGGGCACGCTGGTTGGCCTGCAGCAGGCTCCTCCTCCGGTGATCCAAGTCGACAGGTAAGCGATGTGGCCTCACACATGAACGGGCATGCCGCCCAACAACTACAGCAACGCACGCCCTTGTGGCCTAGAGACGCTATTGTGGCCAGCACACCGTATGGCGGAGCTAGGTGCATGCAGCCGTGCATACGCTTGCTTGGTCCAGCCCGAAGCGCCCATGATGCTCGCACCGCAACACATCCCCACTGCTACCGACTGCATCCCCAGCTCCTTGGTGGCCACGTTGCGCGGGCATGACCTCTCCATCCGTGCCGCAGGAACTCCGCGCTGCGCCCCATCATGTCGGCCCGCACCTGTGGCGACGGCATCCCCGCCTGGGGCAAGGAGGAGTGCGACCTGGGGATCAACAACGGCGCTAGCGACAGGTGAGTTTCCCGACTAGACCAACGCCAGCTTCGCACAGCTGCTGGGCACAGCGCGGTTTTTGGCAAGGCTAGTTGAACAGGCGGCCGCCGGTCGGCGGCCACCTCGCGAGCCATATGTTATTTTTATTTACACTGTGGTGAAATGGCTCCCCCCTGACATGCGTGCTCGTGCCATGGCTCCACCGTCTGCAGCATCTGCACGGGCCTCACCTCAGCGCAGCCCGAGTGCCGCGTCAACTCCCGCTTCACGGTGAAAGCCTCGGCCCGTGAGGCCTTCGTCGGCATTGGCAACGATGGCAAGCTGCTGGAGCACTTCGGTGTCGACTACGTGATCTTCGGGTGCGCAGCACAGGCGCAGCCGGCTCTTGAAACTCTCGAGTCACGGCTTTACCTAGCAGTACTGTACGTCCCACGGATGTTGGGTTCAGCCACTGACACCAATGCCCGCCCACCCGCGCAGGCAAGCCCGTGACTACGCTGAGACGCGCGAGTCGCCCGAAGACCCGCTGCTGCTGCCGGGCTTCTACAACGCCAGCGAGGACAACGGTGAGGTCCCCGGCTTGATTGATGCAGGATGGGAGGGAGCACGCCAAACGTGCGTGCTGCGCCCGCTCCGTGTCCCAGTGCCGAGATCCTGCTCCCCTACCGGCCTGCTGTGTCGCAGCCTCCCCCCTGAGCAAGCCCATGGAGGTACACAAGGGCCGTGCGCTGAGGCCGGGCACGCCCTTTGAGTACAGGTGGGTCAGGATCGTGGCAGCAGGCAGCAGCCGTGCCAGACCTGCTCAACGCCTGGCCGCGCCTTGCAACGCACACGCCGCAGGGCCTTCCTGCGCACGGATCTCAACCGCCCCTCGTACCCGGATTGGACGGACGCTGAGGCAGCACCGGTGAGCGCATGCCCCCACGCGCGTGTGGGATGCAATTTGGGGGCCGCGATCAGCCATGCGCTGCGCCCATGCCTCACAACGCCCCACATTCGGGCCCGCAGGCCGGCGATGGCGGCTTCGTTTCAGGCACTACCACCTGCGGCTGCACAGCAGATAACCCCAGTGGTATGCCGACGGATCTCGTCGTGGAGCAGGACTTTGATGCCATCGCCATGAGGTGGGGCGGCGGGAATGGGGCGGGAGTGGTGGGCTGGGGCGAGGTCGCCACGGCAGCGAGAGGGCGGGGCAGCAGCAGGCGTGGTCGCTCTGGATAGAGTAGCAGCACCGTTGGGCATAGGAAGCCACTGGCAGCCCTCGTGGCATGTTCACACCATGTCGCGTCATGGATGCGGGCTCACGCACGCCCTGCGCCTTGCCTCCCTGCCATTAGCTGGACGGTGGGCAGCGCCTGCGAGAGCGGCGTGTCCATCTCTCGCGCTCTGGTGGACCCCGTGACCAAGCGGCCCGGTGACGAGATCGCCGTGGCCCAGCTGTCCATTGGCCTCGACTGCGGCACCCGCTACCGGCCCTCCAAGACCGAGATTGACGAGGACATTGTCCGCGACAGCCTGCAGGTCGGCATGGGGCTGGAGGCGTGCTGCCACCCCGCCGCAGCGTTCGTCATGCTAAGGCCACATTTCCGTTCGGCCACCTAGACGGCTTAGAAACCGCAAACTGCAACGCAGCGACTCTCAGCGCGGTCCGTCTCCCTGCCGCCGCCCGCAACCCCTCCCCGTCCAGGTCGGCATGGTGTACCGCTACTGCGTCAGGGTATCCAGCGACGCCACGGCGCTCTACTTCCTGGACCCCGCCAACCCCTTCGTGCCCATCCGCTTCGTCAGCGAGCCCACGTGAGCCCGACCCGCTGCTGCAGCGCGTGGCTGCCCAGCTGCTCTGCAAGCGGGGGCGGCTCCCGCACGGCAAACCTGAATCAGTGTCAAAGCAATCGCGCACCCCTCCCCTGCCGTGCTGTACGCTCCGTCGCAGGTGCAAGGACGTCCGCATCCAGTGGGCCGGCCGCCTGCAGGGCGAGATCCTGACCCGCTACAGCACGCCTGCGCCGGATGTGCGCCTCACGGCGCGCCTGCTGGGCAGGTAGGACAGGAGGTACCGCGGCCGCCACGAAGGCCTCCCTTGCTTGGGCGGCCGCCGTGGCCAGCCAGCAGCCTGCTGCGCAATGAGGCGGCTAGCGGGCTGCCACCACGTGCTGTCGTCCCCTCGCCGCCCCTGCCTGCCCCCTGCAGCCCCTTCGTGGTCAGCACCACCACGGACGACAGCGGCCGCTACTCGCTGGCGGTGCAGGCCGACATCCCCAGCTGTGACCCCGTGGCGGCGCCCGAGGCTTGCCGTGAGTGGATGGATGTGCTGATGGCACGTGGGGCTGGCTCGACCAGCGAGCGCGAGGCCGGCGGCGGCGCATCGCGCATGCATCCGCCGATGTGGACGCGTCATTTCCTCCCACCCTTGCACCCCCGCCCGCCCCGTAGTGTCCCAGACCGTGCTGCTGTTCGCCACCGCGCGCACCAAGCTCAGGACGGGCCGCATCATCCAGCACGCGTTCAACATCAGGGAGAGGTAAGCCGCAGGCCGCAATCTGCAGGTCCGCTGCGCGTGCCCGTCTTGTATCATAATGCTGTCCCACCACCCCCCGCAGGCCCGGCGGCAGCCAGACTCTGGCCATCCAGCACATGCAGGTCATCGAGTCGGCCCGCATCATCGACGAGAGCGCCATGCCCATCGTCGGTACCCTCAGGTAGGGTCGGGCCGGGTAGGGTAAGCGGACCTGCTACTCAGTACAGGCTGTCATGCCTTCCTCACATGCTGGTGACCCCATGCAAACCATGTTAACCATGCATGTGACCTCGTGCCTTGCCGCAGCTGGCCCGGCTCGTTCGTCAACGAGGGCTTCGACCAGACCCGCGGCTGCCCCATATTTGCCGCGAGCGTGTGCACCGTCAACGTCCGCGACAACAGCACCATCGCCTGCGTCAATACTCTGGAGAACGGAGCGTTCTCAGGTGGGCGAGGGGGCAGCGGGGCTGATGGGAACTTGCAGGCAGGCCCTGCGTGGGTACATGGCAGTTCGTTAGCAGCGCCGCGCGCCGTGTTGCCGCATGTGTGTCGGCAGCCACAGCACAACAAGTGCTTGTTAGCGCCGTCCACAAGAGCTTGGGATGTAGCCGTCGCGCGTGCTGGCAGCGTGCATCTCTTGCGGCTGCCTGTGCTTAATGCGCGCTTTCCATTAAGTAACTTCGCCTACTTCGCCGCCCCTGTCGCCCCACATGATCCCCGCTGCGCAGTCACGGCTGGCATCGGCTCGTTCGTCAAGATCGAGGTGCGCTACTTCAACCACACCACGCAGGTCAACATGCCGCCCAGCGTCAAGACAGGTGAGAAGGGATGCAGGATGGCAGGGATCGCAGGGTTGCTCGGCGTGACTGTGCCATTGTCGAGGGTCCACTTGCCAGCAGCCGGTGTACCCCAGCCAAGCATCGCTCGCCTCCTTCACCCTTCCTTTGGCAGAGGGCAATTCATACTTCGACGTGCTGAGGCCAGTCTACGATGTCGACATCCGCAACACGGTGCGGCTGGCAGCGTGTTGCGCTTAAGCTATACTCAGCGAAGAGTATTTAAGCTCAGATCACTCATGTGTCTGAGCCTAGCTAATGGGGATAACACGATGCGGCGGCGGGCAGCATAGCAATCATGGGCCGGCATGGCGGCAGCGCTCTGCGATGGCACCACAACTCCGCCTTCCCTCTCGTGGATAGGCCCCTGGCCCTCCATCGCTCGCCATAACCCTCTGTCCGCCCGCAGCAAACTCGGAGCGTGCGTGTGGGCCTCACGGGCGGCATGTGCGAGTTCCCCCTGGGCCGCGTGCACCTGGAGTTCACCGCCATGGAGTGCGCCAACCAGGCGGAGCAGCCCGAGGTGAGGCGGCGAGCGGGCAGCAGGGGCCAGCAGGGGGCTCAGCTGGCCGCCGCCTGCAGGTCGAGGTCCGCGGCCGCCACAGCCGGAAGGGCAGCCCCGGGCCTCTCCATGTCGGCCAGCAGTTCCAATACCCTAGCTACTATACTTGGGATCCGCCGCGCGACTGTGCACTACCTGCACGCCCCTCAGGCCGCCCGCATGGTCACCCTGGACCCCACCGCCTCGTACACGTGAGAGGGTCGTCCGGTGGCGCCGGGGGCATGCAGGGGGGCGGGCCCGGGACAGATAGTACAGGGCGGCCGGGCGTGCGCGCCGGGGGATCTGTCATGTTTGGTGTTGCGCGCGGACGGACCATATGGGCGCACACACACTCCACATGACCGCAACCCCCTGGCTGGCCGCCCCCCGCCGCCCCTCCCTACCCGCAGCGAGTTCAAGCTGCCGGCGCTGCCTTGGACCATCAAGTTCAAGGTGCGGCCGCACAGCCATGCTTGCTTGCTTGCTTGCACCAGGCGGGCCGGCCCTTGCCCACGTGATGTGTTGCGTGGCTGCCGAGGCTTGCGGACAGGGCGCGCAGGCAGGGTGGCAAGCATGCGGGATCACCTGCAGCCAGCCGCCGGGCTGTGCGTCTGCCTGCTTCGGGGGCCGAGGCAGCCCTCGGACACTGCCGGGTGCCGCTGCAGGACCTGACGGAGCCCATCAAGAACCTTGACACGTTTGTGGTCAAGAGCTACCTTGAGCGTGTCGCCATCGTGGGTGCTGAGCTGCCGGCCGCGGGCTTAACGTACCCCTGCCCGGTCTTGCTGAGGGCGCAAGTTGCCGTGCGTGTTGCAGCTCCGTGCCCCGCCCCTAGCTGTGCGTGTCGTTACGCGGCGTCCCCAATCGTACCCCATGCAGACGGAGCGCTTCATCAACATGACGGCTCGCGGCGCCACGGCGGAGACCGACGTCCCCATCGTCTCCTTCCCCTACACGTCCCCCTCCGAGATGAGCGTGCAACTGTGCCGCGACTTCAAGGTGCGGCGCCGGACGTGTTTGCGGACAGACGGTCCATGGAGCGAGCGCGCTGGCCTCTCCCGCCTTCAATCTCAGGCTGGTCCCCCGCGCCTCTCCGCCGCCATGCAGGGCAACTACGTCAACTGCGGCCAGTTCAGCCTGTCCCGGGTGAGGAGGGCTCGCACATGGATGAATGGCGCCGCGCTAGCTAGTCGACATGCCGTATAGCAACGCGCATGTGCCACAGCTGTAGCCATTATGTTCAGAAACCGCGGTAGCTTGCAGCAGGCTGCATGCTGCACGGCCCAAGGCGCCCGTGTGGCAGCCGGCAGGCGCAGGTCAGTGGCAATCAGCCTCGCCGCATGCCGACTCTCGCCGTCGGCCACATCGCCCGCAGGTCTGTTCGTCCAGTGGCGTGGCCTCTGCTGCGGACGCCGTGTACTCGGCCTTCCGTACGCCGCCCGTCAGCGCGGTGGTGATGCGCGATGTCGTCAACCTGCGCCGAGGTGAGGTGCCCGCTAGCTGTGGAGTGGGGCGCGCACGGCATGGCCGCAACCGAGCCCCTCACCACCATGGCTGCGTGTCCTGCGTCTGCCTGTCGTGGGCGTTTTGGTAATGTCGTACGTCACGGCCCGCAGGCGCCACCTACAAGGCTCGCATCCAGATGTACCAGATGTACGGCGACCTGCGCTGCGACAACGTCAGGAGCTCCGTACGCATCATGGACGGCATCACGGGCGATGCGGAGAGCAACCCATGCGCTCCCTCCGTCGCCGGCTGCACTCAGCCGGTGCGCCCGCCGGCTGCTGGCGTGTGTAGTGCCGCTGCTGCGCCTCGCCCCGCCCCGCGCCCCTGCTTGGGCACGTACCGGCGCAAGTGTGCCTGCCCCCACCTACCCGCTCTCCCCACGACTTTGCCCTGACCCCCAGGTTGAGCTGGTGGACTCTGCGGGCATCAGCGAGCTGGTGTACACTCTGGTCCCGGGTGAGCGAGCGCGGCTGATGGTTGGCTGGGAAGGGCGAGGGAACAAGGGTTCACGAACGAGCCCTGCGGCACTGCCCGCAGCCGCCTTGCCGCGTGCCTGACGAGGCCCTCGGATCCGCCTCGGCCCACAGGCACCATCAACTTCGGCATGCTGACCGCCTATTCGCTGCCGGTGAGCACCTCTCTTCGCCCCAGGCCCTGCCACACTGGCGCCAGCGTGTCATTCCTGCGGGAGGCTGGCTTACTCGTACAAAGGCGTCGCAGCAAGCAGTTTTGTTAACGGTGTCACTATGCTGCCGGACCCCCAGTTGACCATCACAGCTCTGGACCAGGCGTGGCCCTCGAAGAACTTCTACCTGGTCAGTTTGAGCGCAGAGACTGCTTGGGTAGCTTGGGATGCATGTCCTTGGCGGCCGGAAGGTGTTAAGAGCGAGGAAATGCATAGCAATGAGCGAGCAGGCGTGCATGTTGGGCTGTGGGGGGAGACCTGTGCGGGGTGCGCGTGGTCCGCGTGCGCTGGTGTGGGCGCTGAATGGCGGAGCCGCCGGCACCACAACACGCTCAGCGCCCACGGCGTCCACGGGGCGAGGTAGGGGGCACCGCGAGACTCACCCGGTGCGTAAGCCTGCTGTGGGCCCTGGCCTTACTACCCACAACGAACCCCCTCCCCGCAGTACGCTATTGTGGAGGGCACCCTGTCACGGGCCGGCACCGGCTACATCGAGGTGGGTGGGGCGCCAGCTTGCCGGCAGACATCGGGTGCCGCACGTCCGTTGACCAACCAACGTGCACCCTGCCTCGCCCGCTCCGGCAGATTCCCATCCCGATCCCGCTGCTCATCCTGCGCGACCCGCCGGGTGAGGACGCGCCATCATGCACGCATGCGGATTGCCTTCACGTGCTGCGGAGGGCTGCACCCATGGGCGCTATCTGCTAGGTGCAGGACCTTACTTCGTTGCTATGCGCTCACCCCTGCCCCTGCCTGTTGACGCATCGAGTCTAGGCGACGGCAGCTTTGCCACGCTGGAGAACGGCATCAGCACCGCCGTCAAGCTGTCCATGGTCCACCACGAGGACCTCACCTGCGGCGGCATCGGCAACGATGAGATGTGGCAGAAGGCGCTGCCATGGGTGAGGTTGCGCTGCCACGTACGCACCGCGGCGTGGAGGGCGATGTCAGCACGTGCGTCGATCGAAGGGCTTCTAGCACACCTTGCTTGCTCGCCCATCCAAATGAATGCCGACTACCCCTCACGTCATACTCCGCCCCGCCGTGTCTGCTGCTGCATGCCCGCAGAACCTCATCAACATCGTTCCCTTCAGCAAGGTGGGGAAGCTATGCTAGGGTGGTGCGGGGGCCCCAAACAGAGGCAGCTATGAATTGCCGGGCGCCCATTTGGCCACGCGTCGACACAGTCATCTTGCGCCCCACAGCGATGCCGCACGGCACCCGCGGCAGAACTTAGAAGGGCCCCGCCCCTTGCTGACGCCCCCTGCAACCGTGGTTTTGCGTGTCACAGATCGGCAAGTCCATTGAGGGCACCAAGACCTATAACAAGGTAGGCCGCAGGACACTGGGAGCTCCAGAAGCCGCAGCCGCGGGCTCGTCCAGCGTGTGCGCGCGTGCCGCAAAACGAAGAGCAGCGGCCCTGCTGGCCGCACATGACACTCGCGTGCCCCTCCCTGTGCTGCAGGTCCTGACCAAGGCCTCGCAGCTCCTGGGCAAGATAAAGCCCAAGCTAAAGGGCACCGGCCTCGGCTGGGTGGTAAGTCATCAGCTGGAGTGGCCGGGCGCGCAGCTGCCGGGGAATGCGGCCGAACGGCCACGGCCCACGACTCACGCCTGCTGAGGGTACGGTGGTGGGCGTGGGGACTATGTCCTATACACGGCCTGCCCTCCATAATCAAACGACGCGGGCCCTGCACGTGTGCCCCTTTTCCATTGCCGTTGTCCCTCTCAGACCAAGCAACTCATAGGTGAGGCGGCCACTGGTCCTACACGCGACTGCGTGTGTGTTGGGGCAGGAACTAAGCTTCGTAGGACAAGCAACCCCAGCTGATTGCCCGTGCCTTACGCACCGCTGGCCGCGCGTTGCGTGGTGCAGGATCCATTGACGAATCTCTGGCGTGGTCAGCATACAAGTCAAAGGCGCTGAAGGATAAGCTGGGTGCGTAGGCGGTGTGCATCCGGCAATGCTGCATCCATTCACCCGTGACTTGCACTAACAATCACACAACCGAACGCCGCACCACGGTACCACAGACGATGCCGCCAAGCTGGCTGACAATGCCGCCTCGGTGCGTCATACCTTCTTCGGGAATGTGCGGTGTGTGCTGCTCCTGCTGGCTCACATGTTGCGTGCGCTGTGCCACAGGGCATTGCCAAGGAAGCCGGCGGAGCAGGCGTGTCCCTTGCCGTGAGTGGTTTGGCAGCGCTTGCCGGTACCCTCGCTCCTGCTGGCAGGCAGCTTCTAGCTTTGTCACGCCCTCCAATGCGCCTTACGACTGCAGAACAAAAAGGTCGTCAGCGACGCTGAGTTTGTCGACGGACTCGTCGCCCAGGGCAAGGACATGGTGGGTTCCAGCAAAGAGGGCAAGGAACGGGGTCAGCCAGCACCAGTCAAATGTGACCGGTCCAGTCCCTAGCTACATAGATGCCGGGCTTTGGCCAGGCAGATGCTCTCCGTCACGTGCTTCCTTGCGCATTTTGCTGTTGCAGCCCACCGCGTTGAGGACAGTAGCAGTCCTCCGCGACTCAGATTCTGCCTTGGCATGTGAGTGTTTCTGAGTGTGAAGGTATCCTCTGCCAGCCTCGGCTGGGCCATACAAGCGTGCGCTCGTGCTGCAGCAATATCCTTTGCAAACTAAATAGACTGTGCAGATGCCGACATGTTTGTGGCACCGCCGACCCACACACCTTACGTGCTCCCTGCGATCCCTGTGATCAGCAAGCGACCCCTTCCTGACGAGGGTAGCGAACGCTGTGAAGGCGCTGTCTAAATGTAGGTTCGCTGGCAGTTGTGTGGGTTGGGAAGGGTTGGGATTGCATGCGTGCCAGGTCATCATTATTCGCTTCAACGCGACGGGCTGTGTGGTGCTTGCGGAAACCCCTTGGTACGACTGCATGACCAACGCGTTGCGGTGTTGTAAACGCCCTGCATATACCCTCACAGCGGATGACGCTTTCTTGTCCAAGCCGCTTGCCGGTAGGCCTCGCACGTGGCCCGCAGTAGTGACGTCTGCTGCCGCCACGCAAGCAGCAGCCTGGATCCTCACGCATGCGCACATGTGTCGTATGCAGATCAACTGGCCGAGGTCACTAAGATTACTGGGCCCATCGCCGACGCTGCCAAGTCTGCATCTAAGAATGTGGACTCCCAAGCCAAGCTACTCGGCAACAATGCCGACGTCGCCGCGGATGCAGTGGTGCGTTTAGTACTGTCGCAGCATTGCGGCCGAGCTGCATCTGAGCAAGCGGGAGCGCAGCGTACAGCTGGCCAAGGATGTGAAGGATGTTTGCGTCGTGAGCCTTATCGGTCGCGCCCTTTGCTGCCCACCCTGTGTCACATGCTGCCCATTCCCGCCCTTGCATGGCTCGCCAGGACTGGGATGCCATCAAGACCAGGCCGAGGTCCGATGCCGTTGTTGGCACCGGCCCCAACGATCTAACCACTGCAACAACGGCAGGGCGATCCCGCTCCAACGCTATCAATGAGTACAGCAGCAGGGCCCGCTCCAATGCCATGAGCGAGTACAGCCGGGATGCCGTCGAGGTCACCGAAAGATCCCGCTCGAACGCCATGGTGGGTGGCTGAGCGGGTGGGGCGTCAGCAACGAGGTTGGTGGCTGGGAAGCGCAGGGGCAAAGCACACAGGTAGCGAGCCTGACCGGGCGCTGCACGGATACATGCGTTGGGCCCTCGCTCACGGTCCCTTCACCGCCCGCCTCCATGCCCGACCCTCGCAACCAGGTCAACGTCCGCGGCGCCACCTCTGATGCGACGGACAAGCCGGTGGTTCCCAGGTTTACCGTTGGCCAGACTGACAAGATGTCGGGGTACGTCCGTCACTTCTTCCACGCACGGGCCCCATTCCACACAGGCGACACGCTGAAGCAACCTGCCATGCCCTGCCAACCCCAGAATCCTG
Source organism: Chlamydomonas sphaeroides (assembly GCA_001662425.1). Classification (NCBI taxonomy): domain Eukaryota; kingdom Viridiplantae; phylum Chlorophyta; class Chlorophyceae; order Chlamydomonadales; family Chlamydomonadaceae; genus Chlamydomonas; species Chlamydomonas sphaeroides. The sequence continues at coordinate 13,141 of BDDC01000086.1, read as the reverse complement.
GACGAGTCCGCCAAGTTCTCCGACAAGATGAAGTCCGACAGCATTTTGGACGGCCTGGGCAAGCTGGTGCGATGGGGATTGGCGGCCACAGCGTCTGCGTCAGCGGTCCACTGCGTGTCGGGTGTGGGGTGGCGCTCCGCCCCCGCTCGGATGTCGTATGTGCAGGCGGGCCTCACAGCGAACCGGCCAGACCTTCATGCCAGCTGCAGCACACGCTGGACTCCTGGACTGGCCTATCTAGCGGCCCGCCAGTGGCACGCACGCACTGGGCCAGCAACGCCCTACCCTCGTGGCACCCATCCCCGCCCCGCCCGCAGTGGAACGAGCTCAAACTCTCGGGAGGTAGCGGCTTGTTCCTCTACCAAACGCTTGCGCGTGTAAGTCAAGCGGTGCGGCCGCTCTCTCCACCAGCTAGCACCCAGGCGCACCGCGGAGCTGCGCTACATCAGCACTGCGCTGTGTGGGCGATGTGTGTGAAGCGCCGTGCCCCGCCCTCCCTTGCGCCACAGTATGTGGCCAAGAACATTGCCGCCCAGACACGCGTTGAGGAGAGCGCGCCGTCTGCGGTGAACAAGGACGCCTATGACGGCACCCTTGCTATGGGCCGGGGCGCTGGCTCGTCCTTCCGCCGCACACCAAACGTCACGCAGCTGATCAGGTCCATCTTTGAGCTGAGCGACATGTAAGTTGCCCTCACTCGCTACGAGCTTGCGGAGCGGAGCTATGCGCTAGACGCGGTGGCATGACGCGCACGACGGGGCACGCGACGCACGAGGTGCTGTGCTAGCCCGCACCATGCGGCCGCTCGGGCAGCGAGCGAGCTTGCGCTGCGGAACCACGTCACGGTCGGACCCGGCTTGCGCCTTAGATGGGGTATGCATGTTGCTGTTTCTAGGGGGTTGGGGCCCAATTACTTGGCAATCACAGCGCATCGACGACGGCGTGGCTTCGCCCACCGCAGGGAGGTGAACCCGGAGATGAGCGCATGGCTGGGCGGCGAGTTGGCGACGCTCTCCTCCGACCAGACAGCACAGCGTAAGCCCGTGCCACCTGTCGCCGGCGCCACCACTTGTCTATGCAGCGCACCCAGTTGACATGCCAGGAGCGGAGGTGACGCGTGCGGCGAAGCAAGAGGTAGGCCGCGGCGCCCCTACTTCCGTCACATGGTACCGCCCGCCACACCACGCCGCAGTGATGGCAAAGCTCATCCGCAGCTACGACGTTGACGGCGCCACCCTCAAGGCCAATGGTGTGGCCATGGTGGACCCAACCAACCTTGCCATCGCCTTCAACAGGGTGGGTGCGGCCACTGAAGGCAGTGCAAGCGATGTGCCCGGACTGTGGGCCAGTTGCTTGCGTAGCGTGCGTACGTGAGTGCATGCGCGCCGCCCCACTTGCAGGACCCCTACGTCATGGCGCCAGGCAACAAGAATTGGGGATCCGGGCCAGTGGCGACGTACGAGCCGTACCACCCCGACGGCGCTGGATTGTTTGCTGTGAACCCCACGTTCCCTTTCAACATGGTGGGTCGACCGGGATACGGCTATAGGTTCCACCATGTATTGGAAGGAATGGGGCGCCCATGACCAGCCTGTTACCCGTACGTGGACCCGTCACATGCCAGACCCCACCATGCCATCTGGAGCCCAACGACATCTCTACCTGCATGAACTGAACGCTGTCTTGCCTGTGCCCCAATGCTCGCAGTTCCCAGCATGCGCCAAGAGCACCATCCGTAAGTGGCGCCGATAGGATGCCGTGTGTCGCCGTGGTGGTGCCTCGACAAGCATCCAGCAGCTGATTGATCCCCCCCTGGCACCCTGCCTGCCGGCCTCCCGTCCCACGCAGAGGTCGGCTTCGTCATCGACACGGAGGTCTGCGCCGGTACGCTGTGCTCCCTCCCCAGGGCAGGAGAGGGTTGGGCTGGGCCGTCTGCTGCTGTGTCTGTTGCTGGGTGCGGCGCCATGGATCTCTGGCGGCAGTAGTTGGTGGTTGTGGTGGTGGCGGTGTCTGCGGTATCGGCGACCTGACTTATCATGAGTGTGCCGCAGGCGTTCCTGGCGTGGGTACGTGCGCTGCAGCAATTAAGGATAAGGGCACGTCTGGCATCGAAACAGAGCAGGTGAGGGGCAGCATTTTGGGTGGGTACCCTGCAGCCTCGGTGTGCGTTGCATGTTGGCTCGCATCCCATGGACGGCAATGACGCTAGTGTGCGCCCGCTGATTGAGCAGATGTGGACCAGCGCTGATGACGATGAGGTGCGATATTGCGGCATGGGGAGCGGTGGTGCGACTTTGTGGCTCGATGCGTGCCGAGCACACGCAACGCCTGCTGCTGAATCGCCGCCGTGCACCCTTGCCTGCTGCCACCGTGTGCTCCCCGCTCAACATGGACCGTATGGATGCACAGTCGGGTTACCTGGTGAGCCGCGCACGACTGCGCACAGCTGCGTGCTCTCCTGCGCACAGCTGCTTCCGCTCCTGCAGCTGATTGAATGGTGTTACGCAGTTCGACGTGAGCTCTGTTCCGTCCGCATCCCTGTCATGCTGCCACTCACGCACCGGCCCGTGTGCTGGTGTTGCTGCCGTGCGCCGCTCGCACCGCAGATCAAGGTCAGCCGCCGCGAGGGCTTCTCCACCTCGGCTCTGCCGCTTCCCGGCTCCGTCGGCCCCGAGGGCGACATGATTCTGGCCCCTACCTTCGCCATCATGTTCATCATCCAGGTACGCTGCCTGGATTGGGATAGCGGTCGTGTCTGGAGCGGCACGCCGCTTCACATTCTCTCCGGCGTCAAGCAGGCTGAGCTGCTTTCACGTGCGTCGACCTCACAACCTCGATGCTCCCGCTCTCCCAATGCTGGCATGCTCACAATTGCATGACTCTTGTCCTGCCGTGTCGCCCTCAGGACAAGCTCGTGCTCGACACTGCCACTTGCCGGCCCAAGGCCACCATGGGCATCCCCGGTTGGGACCTCAAGGAGAACATGCACGGAACCGCCTGGCACAGGTGCAGGAGGGGGCAGGGCGGTGCCTCGCAGTAGGTAGGGAGCTGCTGCTGCTCTGCAGCAGCGGCAACGGTAGCGGCAGCGGCCGGGCAAAGGCTGCGCTAGCGCTAATGAGCTGCTGCTTGCTGCTCTCTATATTCGCTGCAGTGTGTCGCACATTAAGAAGACGGTGATTCCCGAGCTCGACAAGCAGATTGCGGCCGAAATCCGGAAGCCGCGTGTCGAGATCGACGAGGGCATGTTGGCCAATATGGTGGGCGTGCAGGGCTGGATGGGAAATAGCGGTCGTTTTGGCAGGTTTCAATTCACAGGGCAACATGGCTTCACTAATCGTAGAACGCTGCCGCATACCGCTCCGCCTACTGCGCCTAGTTGGCCAGTGCACCTATGCGGCTGTGCGTCACCCGCTGCGTGATGTGCTTGCCTGTGATTGTGACCCCACAGCGCTCCGGGCTCAAGGGCTGGAACGACATCCTCAAAATCCACAAGGATCTCACCAAGCTGGCCTCGGAGCAGGACGAGTCGCTGCCCAACTACAAGGTTAGCGACCGCGGACGACGATCCCGCACTTGAAAGGCGCGAGCCGCACGTGCTGCGTGTCCTCGCGTGGGTTCAGCTGCCTAGACATGGAGTCCGCGGCTGCTCTAGCTGCTCCCGAGGCTTGCGAGGTTGCTGCGTCACGTTTGGTGCCTGGCACTGGGCGTGCTTTCGCAACTCACAGGTGGGGCAGCAGGACATCAACGGCCTGGTGCAGGGCACCGTGGAGGGCATCTGGCAGAATGGCCTGGAGGACCACCCGGAGAGGTGCGAGGAGGGGGTCTCTCCGGGGCTGCACGTGTGCCCTCGAGATACATACGCAGAGTACACGAAAGCTGGCGTGGGGGTTGGCCTGTCCCGCAGTGGTCCTGCACCCTTGCAAACCTGCGAATGTTTGTGAAACCCCAACGTCCAGGTACGCCGAGGGCTTCGACGACCGCGGCATCGACAAGGAGCGCCTCACGACGTCCAAGGTCTGGAAGCAGGGCTACTACGAGGGCCCCGAGAGGTGCGTCCTGGGCATGAGCGGGGAGGGGCGCGGCCCTCGGGCCGCCCTGCCAACGCCTGCCGCAGTGGCGCCTGAGCATGCGTTGTCCCCATCCGCGCTCACCCTATCTTCGCAGGCTGCAGGCTCTGGGCCTCCGCGCACAGGTGCGATAGTCCGGCCATGTCGCAACTGACCGCCGCCCGTAGGGTGCTGCTAGGTACTCTGTTGAGCCATGCGACGCCCCCACCAGGCCCACCGCACCACCCGCCTGCCGCTGCTCTCACGGACGCCTCCATTGCCCCCAGGCCTACCTCGACAACGCCACCCGCCTGGGCGATGTGGTGACCAACCCCCACGCGCGGGCCGCCATGGGAGGAGGTGCGCTCTGCGGCCAACCGGCGCAGTCACCCCCTTCAGGCAATGGCCTTTTGCCCTGCGAAGCTCTGACCCACCCACCCGCTCGCCCTTCCGCCGCCCGGGCCCGTGCCCGCATCTCCACGGGCTGCCCATATAGATGGTCCCGTGCGAGACACCTGCGCCTCCCACCCCACCGCTCAGCTGCTGCCCACTGCCCCCTGCAGTCGTGGCCTCCAAGCAGCTGGACATGCTGCAGGAGGAGTACGGCATTGACTTCAACACCATCTCCTTCTCGGGAGGTGCGCCTGGGTGCATATGCCGCATAGGCCGCGCTCGGCGCCCCATCCGTCCCTCAGGCGTCCACCCTTCTGCCTTCCTGTCCTTTCGCACGTCACTCGCGCCTTCCCGCCGCCTATGCTCTCCCTGCAGGCGGCGCGGCCTACACGTACCGCCTCACCACGCAGAGCACGCTGAGCACCAAGGTCCACTTTAAGATCAAGTTCAAGGACATGTTTTCGCTCAAGGGAGGCGGCGAGGGCGGCCCGGCCGTCGGCATCCAGTGAGTGCAGCCCGCTGGGGGCAACGCACACAGCACGCGGCGGTGGCTGCCACCTTCCTTCCATTCCACCACACAAGCCGCACCCCTGCTTTGCTGCGTCACCGCGCGTCAGCACTTGGCCCGACCTCGCGTCACCCATCGCGGCCTACCCCCAGGTTCAAGTCAGAGGACACCAACACGTACGGCTTTGAGCTGGAGTTTGGGTCCATCATGAACCAGGAGACCGACCGTGACCGCGTTGTGGCCTTCACAATGGTGGACAAGGACGCGGGCGACCAGTACCTGGTCAAGGTGGGCGCTGCGTTGCATCATCAGCAGCATCGCATGTGTGGCGGTATGAACGTATGCTGCGCCCAGTATGCTTGGCGAACGCGTTTGGTGCAGTGCCTGGCTAGCGATGGGGCGGCAGGAGGTCGCCTCGGGAGCGTGCGGGTCTGAGGAGTCGTGCTGCTGTTGCTTGGGGGCGAGTCCGCTGCATTCCAGCCAGCCAGCGTGAATGCCGTGCCGAGCTAACCCACCTACTGCGACGCAACGCTGCCCCAATATGCGCAGGTCAAGCCTGACCTTGCCTTCGGCACACCCATGTTCGAGACACTTGCTGGTGAGGGGCTACTGGCCTCGCCGCTCGCAGCGTCTGGGGGGCTGACCTGCTTGCAGCGTCCGCGGCTGAGGGGCGGTGGTGTTGCCGTGCGTGCTCAGCAGCGGCTGCAGCAGCCTGCCCCCGCCAGCTGCCTTGCTGGCCGCCCCCACCCCGGTGCTGCGACCTGCTGTGGCCTGCTGACCTGCTGACCCCGTGTGTGCGCGCAGGCCGCTCCAAGTGCCCGCACGTGCCGGGCACCATGAAGCGCCAGGACGCCCGCATGAGTGTGCTGGGCGACCAGAACTTGGTGGTGGGTGCGGGGGCTGCCACACCGGGTGGGGCAACGCATGCGTGCATGCGTGCAAAGGGTGCGCATGCGTTATGCGGAGGGCTGAGGGTTCTCCGTGTTGGATCAGCGAAGGGGCTGCTCCCTTGCTGCAACCCCCACCTGACGTGCACCCGCACGCTTCCGCACCGCATGATGGCGGCCCGCAGGAGAATGTGAAGCAGGGCGACGAGGCGCTGTGTGAGTGCACGTTCGGGGAGACGCGGTCGGCGGTCGCAATGGTCGCTTGGGCTCCAGAGGTCGCGCGCCGCGCGCATGCCGCCTGGGCCTTCGCTCGCACGTCGTTGCGCTCTGACGCATGCCCATGGCCCTTGACCCACTGCCCAACACCCGCAGTCGAGCTGCTGCTGGAGAACCGCTCCGGCACGGATGAATCTGTGTCAGTGCAGATCTCCCCCGAGCACGGCACCAACACCAACAGCCTCTACGTCAACTTCATGGGCGCGCCCTGGATCCAGCCCGCGCCAATGAACCTGCCCGGCCCCTACGCTAACCAGACCAAGGTGCGGGCGCTGTGCCACGCAGCATGCGGCAGAGCAACGGCACCGACTGCCGCCTAAAGGGGCCGCTGCACGCGCGCTGCCCGTGCATCAAGGGAAGTTGCCTGAGTACGGATGACGCGACTTCTCGACGGAGCGCAGCCGTATGTGTCATGCCGTCTATGCCAACCTCTCTCCCCCCAACCCCCCCCCGGCCCCCCGCCCTCCTGCCTGCAGGCCATGGTGTCAGCCCGCTGCAACCAGCGCTACACCAGCGGCTCCATGGTCATCACCGCCAACAGCCCCTTGTGCGAGGGTGCGTGCCGTGCAAGGGGCCGGGCTGCTGCTGGGGCAGCTGTCCCATGATGCCCGGCACGCAGCAATCCGGACAGCCATGCATGGTGGCGGGGCAAGGAGCGCTATGCTGCCGCCCGGCCGCTGAGGCAGCACAGGGGCGACCAGGATGGCTGCGTTGCCGCGAGGCCTCATCGGCGTGCTGCCGCGCGCTGCCCCCTGCCCCTGCCAACACCCGCAGGCGAGCTGGACCGCACCACCATCAACGTGCGCTGCTACAGCCCCTGCCCGCAAGTGCAGTGGACGCGGGTGAGCGGGCCGCAGTGGCGAGGGGAGGGGCCGCCGGTGCTGCTCACACACAAACTAGACATCGCACGAAGTGCACGAAAGCCGAACGAGGACCATGGGATATGTCGTGTGGTGCTGGGAGCAGCAGCACCCCCCGCCCGACGCTGATGTCTTGTGCTCATCGCCTGCTGCCACCTCGCGCCCCTGCACCCGCAGCCGATGCCCAACACCATTGTCTACAACGCCGCTGACCGGGCCCGGTCGCGGGTGAGAGGTTGCCCACAAGGCTGGCGGCTGTCCGGAAGGCCAGCCAGGTCCCGCATGTGCCCTCCGAGCATGAGGGGAATCGTGTCTGGTTCCCCTTGGTGTTAACACCCGCCGGCCCCTTTGCCCTTACCACACCCCGGGCGCTTCCTTATGTCTCCCTGCCCCATGTAGACCATTGCCTTGGAGCTGACCAACCCGGCCTTCCCGTCGTCTCGCTGGAATACCACGGGTCGCCTCAACGCCACGGTCGACAGCAGGTCCCGGGTGAGCGCGAGTGGCACTGCATGACGGACATCTTGGGCCGTGCGGATGCGCCACAGCACCGACAGTGCACAATTGCCGCCTGGGCTGGCACAATCCACAACCAAGCGGCACGTGCACTGTCTGTCGCCGCGGCTGCTGGTGTTGCAGATCGTGATCGAGATGATGACCCCCTCGCGCGACGGTGCGAACTGGTCGCCGCTGCTTTTCCCCAACCGCGCCGTGGTCAACTTCGTGCGGCTGGAGGATGGCTGGGGCCGCGGCCTGTTCAACTGGGAGACGGTGAGAGGCGCTCGCGGGAGGGATGTGGACGCTGCACGCGCACTACGTACGAGGGAGTTGGGTGCTGGATCTGTCCACTGGCGGCCGGGGTCGTCATGGTGGTGCCGTGACACTGCCTGCGCCCCTGGCTCAAGCCTGCACCCTGCTGCGTCAATTGTGATGCCGCACGCAGTGGCGGCTGCCTGATGGCGAATACGTCATTCGCTGGGTCGTCATTTGCACCACGGACCTCACCGGTGCGACCCATCTGGGCTCGCGAGCTGTGTGCCTGGGGCTGAACCCCAGGCGACCCTCCTGCAATGGCACGTCATGGCCTTCGTTTGACGCCCCCTGCCCCGGGTACACCCGGCCACCCTGCCGCACCACAGGTGCTACAAGTGACAACCGCGTCGAGGGCCCGCCCGTGACTGTCCGCATTGACACGCGGCCGCCCATCCCAGTCTACAACTCGCTGTGGCCCAACATGACGTACATGCCGGGTGAGGGCGGGGCAGGGTGTAGCCGTGATGATATGAGCATAGCGTGTAGCGAGGCGTTATCGGCAGCCAATCATCTGACCAGGTATGCCGCTGACGCTGACGCATTGCTGTGCTCGTGCCTGTACCGCTTACGCCTTCCGGTGTCTCACGCAGGCGAGCCCATCGCCATTGGCTTCACGGAGCCGCTCGACTGCCGCGTGCCCTTCGTCTTCAACTGGACGGCCTCCGTGCTGCAGGCCAACGGCAGCCGCACCATGGTGCCCCAGGGTGCGTGACTCACATGGAGCCCAGCTAGCCCCGGCCTGCCCATACCACGGCCCTCACGTCCTGTATCGAACCTGCTGATGATGTCGCACTGCACGGCGCACGGTTGTGATGCCAACCCCCTCCCGCTCTTCCCGCCGCTACAGGCGACATCATCCCCACCTGCGAGGACCGAGCGCTGATCTTCAACTGGCACCCGCTGTCATCCGTCGCCACGCTAGCTGCCAACCGGCCCGTCACGCTGCTGCTGCGCAACCTGTCCGACCCCTCGGGCAACACGCTGCCCGAGGGCCTCAACGTGACCTTTGTTGTCGGCTCGCTGGCCACCCAGGCCGCTGTCACGATCCGCCTGGCGCTGGGGTCGCTGGCCGCCAACGCCACACGCCGGCTGCTGTTCGCCCACGAGGCCGCGCCCTACCAGGTCAGCGCCTGACCAGTGGCCGCACACGAAAGCGGCAGCACACTGCTGCCAGCCCTGGCGCCCTGGCGCGTACACACTTGCTGCGACGGCGCTGCCCTGTGATGACGCCGCTCGCTCACTCAGCTCTGATCTTGTTTGGACGCGCGTGGTTTCTGTCCCGCCCGCAGCTCGAAGCCGCCCGCGCCTTCCGCGAGTACGGAGATGAGCTGCTGGCTCAGCGCCTCGAGACCGTTGCCATGGCACGCCGCGGTCTGCTAAGCGACGTGGACGCCATGCTGGCCGAGTGCATGGACCCTGAGGAGCTGGCGGGAGCATCGCTGCAGACCGTGGAGGCCATCAAGGACGAGGGCCTGTCCGTCATCGTGAGTGCCACCGGCCGCACGCTACTGGTATCATGAGCTGCAGCCGCACGCGCGCGCGCAGCCTGACCGGCCCAACCGGCCAACGCAGCAGCACGGGGCTGGGATGCAGCATGGTGTCCACGACGACCTCGCTGATGGTCCGCATGCGTCTCTGGCCGCCTGACTCCCTGCCGCCCTCGGCCGCCCCACGGCCCTGGCTTGTGTCCCGTGTGCCACAGCTGGTGGAGCTGGCGGCCAGTGGCCTCAACGCTGCCGGCCATGCCGCCCGTGTGGCCGCCATGGCTCGGGACGAGAGCAGCTGCTTGGGCGCCGCCATCAAGAAGTCACTGGGCCCCCTGCGCGACATCCAGGCACCCGCGGCCCTGGACGAGCAGGCGTTGGAGGGCGTCACGGAGGAGGAGTGGGATGTGGCCAGCGATGAGGCCATGCGCATCGCCGCCAGCATGGGCCTAGCCGAGCACTGGGTCGACAGTATGCACGAGGTCAGGCAGGCTCTGCTGGCGCACGACGAGGAGCAGGCCGCGCTGCTGGCCAGCACCGCCGCACTGCAGCAGCAGCCAGGGGAGCAGCAGGACGCTGCCGCTGGCGGCGCGGCCGCTGCAGGCACCGCACCAGCCGACCCCGCGGCCCGCCGCAAGGCGATGGAGCAGTCGCCTGCTGCAACTGCTGCAAAAGCCAAGTCCTGGTCCATGACCTCCCTGGCCGAGTCATGGTTCCGCGGCAGCCCGCTGCTGGGCGTCTTCCTGCTGGTGGTGCTCATGCTGACCATTAACGCGGTCGGCCTGATGGGCTTGGTGATGATCTTCGGCCTCCATCGCCGCGCCAACAGCCAGAGCCACCGTGCGGCGGCCCGCACGCGGCAGGCGACGCTGCTCCCGCAGACCGTTGGGCGCAGCGGCAGTGGCAGCAGCGCCTAGATTAGTACGTTTCATTCTCACTGCTGCGCTTTGAGAGACCATCCGAGTGCCCCCGCCTTTGCCATGTCGAGTATGCCTCGGATCTAGACATTTGCTTTGCGCGTGTTCTACTCATCTATTTCGCTAGCGCATCCTTTATGCGTTCGGTTGTTGTGGTTGTTCGGTTCGTTATGCGACGCAAGCATGCCGGTTTGCTTGCACCTGCTGAAGACGCTCCAGCGTCACGGCAGCAGGTGCGGTAGTGCTGGGCTGGGTCCCGCCTGGCTGCGAGCGTACTTCGCACTCGTATTTATCCTTGCTGAGGAGCTAGACGGCGCATTGCGCCATGTGGTGATCACCTGGTCCCTAACATCAATTACAGCACCGGCGCATACTCTTCTTACTCATACACCGCGCATCCTGAAACGGCCTTCCTCAGCGAGGCTGTCGTGCACTACTAATCACCCCCAACAACCAAGGGTGCTTGTCAGGGCCCTTCCCCGACGCACATTGTCGCCTGTCTTCCGTGAACTTGGCATGCCCCACTTATACTAAACCTTATGCTTTTGTGCAATGGTGGTGCGCAGATGCTGCATCTGCTGGTATACGATGGACCTCCTGTTGGAGCCGCGTGTGGCCCCAAGGAAACGTTTGTAGTTGTCTATCAGCACCTTACTCCTTCGAAGCGCAGCGGGATCTGTGGATACACATTAAAATGGAAACAAGGGAGTGTCACCGCATATCAGCCTCTCCGAAGCTGAACGAACACGGGCGTACCGTAATCCCTTTTCATGTTTTTCGTGCTGAAAGTTTGTCGCACGGCCCAAACAGTTTCCCGCATTGCGTCCTTACCGCTGAAAGAGCTGACGCTGGGAGGGTACCTGCGAGATAAGTTGTCTTTTTGGAGAGGGCGAGCCCGGGACCGCCGAGAAGCTGTGAGGGACCAAGCGGTGTTGCACAGCTAGCACAACGGTTACGGATCCGTAAGAGACTTGCAAAAAAAAGCGCCAAACAGCGACCGCGCCTAAGACGCCGTACGACACGAACACAACACACCGTCCCCCGCCCAATGGTGGGACACACGCTCAAGGCCGAACGCAGGAAACCTTGGTTTCCGTGAAACAGTTTCCTGCGCAAACCTTCAAGGTTTTCGCAGGGCCCAGAATTCGCAGGGCACATACAGCGCGGCACACCAGCTTGCAGCTTCCAATCACGACCCCGCCCCTGGCGCCGCCTCCCGCCGCGTTTTGCTGCCCCCGCATGAGCCAGCGTCCGTCCTGACTCTACCGGACATGATGCAGCAACAGGAATCGCAGGCACAACATGCGCCTGCCTTACGAGCCCCCCACACAGCCTTGCGCGGCCTTCCCGTTGCCCCCCGCCTCCCTTGCCGGCCCCTGCCTTGCCTGGGTGTTGCTGAGAGCCGCCCCCACTATCTGCCATGTAATGCCAAAGCGTTGGCTGGTGCGCAAAGTACGTGGCATGAAGGGCTTGTACGGCACGCATGCCTTACACAAACCCTGGCGTGCGCGGTTTTTGTTTTTGCAGCCGCCGAAGATTCTCCTGCCCGTCCCTTGATCATTTTTGCAGCCCCCAAACAGTTTGTTGATTAGGCAGGCCCCTTGAATTATGTATAAATGTGTAAAACATGAACTGGGGTATGTTATGTAGCCATTCACACGGTAGCCACATGGGGGTTATGGAGCCAAGGGCCGAGGGGTGGCCCGGTCCAGCCCGCTCAGAGTACAGAGGTGTCCTTTCGACAGGGGACGGAGTACAAAAACCTTGACCACATCTCCAAGCAGATACCTGTATAGCCATGGCACCGCTGCTGGACCCTGGAGCCGTTTCTGCTTAGATCTAGGGGTGGGGTCATCCGTCGTTGGGTTGGGTACGTACATACAGTTACCATACCAGAACGTGCCCCCCGATTACATGTGGCCACATGGGACGTGCTGCCGCAGCTACAACGATTGCAACAATCAGCCTGGCGTGGCACCAAGCGCGACTCTCTTTTGCTGTTGTTGGACTCGTGTTGAGTGGCCCTGACAAGAGCAAACGTAGGGTGCAGACGAGGGGTTGGAGCTGGGCGGCAGCTAGCACGGGGGACCCGATGAGGCCTCGGCAGTGCCGGCCTTGAGAGCCGGGACGAGGCATGTGGTAGCTAGCGGCGCTGGCAGCAAGTGCCGCGTGGTCAGTGGGGCTGGGACCACCGGCCCCTATGCCGACAGCGTATGTAGCAGTATCGGCACGCAAATGCTAAATAAGCGGACGACAGCCCTAGCAGGCGGCCGTGATGGCAACGATTACCCAACCGTAATAACGGCGTCTGACCCAGCCGGGGAGCCGCAGGAGGAGCCAGCGGCGTGGAGCAGAGAGCAACGGCAGCCTGACGCACCCATTCCCTAGCCCGCAATCGCGAGCCACGCCTTGAGAATGCCCTACGCCTCCCCATGGCGCTCCCCCAGGCCCCCGCATCGACCTGCTCTTTCCTTGACGTACTGGATCTTGGTGGCTGGTGCGCATGAGGCCGTGACCCCACTATGGTCAGTCCAGCACCTAGTTAGTTTGTTTATTTTATCCTGACCAGCATCATGGGTTGGGCGTCGGGCCAAGCAACCACAGAGGCCCCATTGTACTGGAGTCACCAGTACCCGAGTGCCTGGTGAGCTGTCGTGAAGTGATGAGCGGCAGGTACGCAAGAGAGTAGCGCCGAGCTAGAGGGGTGACACCCAGCTTGGAAGTGCTGTCCTATGTGTGACTACTCCTGAGCTTTGGGCGGCCCCTGCGGATGGGTTCCTGAGTTGAACCTCCTGATAGGGGTCAATGCAGCTCCTGCAGGCAGCAGATTCGCTCCTGGCAGGGAAGACATGAACATGGTGACCAAAGCATGGTTCTGCGCAACATTATTAATGATATGCTGCACGGTGGTTATCACTGCCTTCATGTGTTGCTCGAGACAAGAGCTCCATTGCAGC